>QKWP01001660.1:0-60356 GCA_003550325.1 Gigaspora rosea | reverse complement strand
TATGATTTTCTAAATTTTACTAATTGATCCTAACTTTGTAATTTAGGTAAACATGTGCATATATTATGAACCTGAACATGTTCATGAACCTTGAACTGAACCTGAACTGAACTTTTTTTAAGTTCAGGTTCAGGTTCATGTTCAAAAATTTTAAGTTCAGGTTCAGTTTAGTATTGAACTTTTAGAGCAGGTTCAGGTTCAGGTTCAGGTTCATTGAACCTGAACCTGAACCTCTATTGAACTGAACTGAACTTCGGAACCCTACAAGGTGGTGACGATAGTATGAAAGATTTCAACCTAGAACTAGTTCTTAAACCGCGTTGTTGAATGGATTTTATTTGATAGACTAAAGATTATTTCAAAAAAAAAATTCTGTAAAGGAGGATTAGGTTTTGTAAGTTCTGCAGCCTGGTTAGATGGTATCTGAAAGGAGCATTGTGTCTTGCATGCAATCCTTATATAACTACTCAAGATGAACAAGCAGAAACAAGCAGATTAACGATTGCGATTCGTATAATCGCATTATTAAATGGATCTCATGTGAAGGAGGATTTGATTCTGCAACCTGGTTGGATGATATTTGAAAGGAGCATGGCATCTCACATGTAATCCTGAGATAATGATTCAGGAACAAATAGAAACAAAAAGATTGATGAAACGTACCTGATTCAAACTTAATCCCACACCTGACGTGCAACACATAAAAAAATCATTTCACAATAATGGGTCTAGAGTTTGGCACCGAAACCCTAAACTACAAGTTTAGGCTATAGTTTAGGGCTTCGACCTCTAATCTAAAATAGTAGTTTAGGGTTTCGGTGCCCAACTCTAGATGGGTCACTTAACCACAAATGTTACATCACAGTTTGGATCAATTTCTTTTCCTCCTGCTGATCGATGATTGTGATTCGTTTTGTGTGTCGTATTATCGCATTATTGAATAGATCTCGTCTGATAGACTAGACGATATTCAAAAATCGGCAAAGGGGGATTTAGTGGGGATTTAGTTCTGTATATTCCTGCAACCTGGTTGGATAAGATTTGAAAGGAACATAATAATGTCTTTCATATAATTCTAATATATTAGGTCGCGTTAATTTGGGATTCCTATGAGTGCTATTGTGAAGATATGTGTGCTAAATTTAAAGAATGCGCTTTATGTGATGTGGAAATTTTAATAATATGTTCGTAGATGTGATGCGAGAAGAGCCGTTCGAGGATTATCTAATGCCATGTATTTATATTCTATTTTTAAGTATCATTGATATTTCTTTATTCATGTTATAATTTTTTGTTTGAGCCGATACAATGATAGCCTTTTGGTTTGATAAAGATGATGACAACTACTAATTAGCTAGCTTATTTCCGTTTAAACCTTTTGTTTTGTAGAATGCTCGATAGTTAGTCTTCAAATCAGATATATAGGTTTATTCAACATTAGGTAATGATTCTCAATTTGTTTATTCGTATTAAGCATTTAAGTAAAAAATAATCAGTAACTAAAGTTTATGAATATTTATCATTAGATAGTAGCGCTCAATTTATTTTATTCGAATTTGACTTGTGGTTAAAAGAACATTTATTAAAAAATGTATTTAAAAGCAGAATTGGGCTTTTTCTTGTAAAAGTCACTGTAAAAATATAACTTGTAAATAATCAAATATAGCCTTAATATTAAACAAAAAAACATGAAATTGTTAAATAAGTAAATCTTCATATAGTTGATTGCAATTAATTAGTGCTTAACAATTAAGTAAAATACATATGTTACCTGATTTTAAAGTGACCCATGTGATAAAATTTTCGAAACCTTTATATGTATCTGGATTGTGATCGAATCCTGTGAACAAGTCAAACGACTTGCGATCGAAACTGAAGACATTAATGCTAATTATTCCTGATGTGTTGAATCTATATAACCAATGTCACAACACATTCTTGGACCAAATATTATCAACGCATCGACAAAGACAGTCTTGATTGAGAATTCAGTTCGGTAATTAATTTGTGCAACTGCTGCTACGACCCAAATTTGCTGGAATCACTGTCTTTCTCAATATTTACGCTAAACTAATATTGTTACGAAACTTTTCTATTAAATCATTAACTACTATAGTATTTGTAAAGACTGTTCGATTTAAAAATAAAAAAAAAATGCCAGAACTTGTTATGATCTTGTAAACTGATAATGCTAAATTCCTTGAGTTTTTATTACTTTTAAGATGGTTTTTATTTGAAACATTTAACGATTAGGTTTAGAGTATTAATAACTTCTATTAAAATTTAATGTTCTTTTCATAAAAGCATAGATAACAGAAACATCCAACAGAATTTTCGCCTTTAACATTTCAAATACCATTTTAAATTCTTTCTTTTTATCTTAGGAAATTCCTATTTTTCATCTTTAAAATGCCTGTTATCTCAGTAAAATTTTTCAACGTTAATTTGTCCATTCTGCCTTCAGCAAATTAAAAATACTACCATACCGCACTGCCCTTAGTACCCGGGTCTTATCAAAAAAAGGAGTATTATACATGCATGGGTACTTAAGCACGCACAGTGGTTGTATTATGCTTCAATAATTTCAATTTTGAGATTTTTTGAACGTTATTTAAATGGGGGTACTAAAGGCAGTGTGATACGGTATAGGAATGTAGCCCAAACCTGGTAGTTTGGAACTTAGTAAAATTCCGAAGGTTTTTACTAGATTGACAAATGCATCGTAATCCAAACTATATTTGGGACTGGCTGAAACTAGTAATCGGAATCGCTATCGGTAACGCACAATATTAAACAGCAATTGGTTTATTGATAATTAAATCGTAATAAAAAAGATCTTTGATTGCATTAAAACAATAGATATATCTTTTGTTTCAAGTTGGTTTGCAATCAATCCTCTAAAATTTTGATGATAATCGGCTAATTAATCGATTGTCACTATGTGACAATATGATATGCATCGCTGATTGGTTGTTGATGTTTGGGATGTTAGAATGAGGATCTATCCCAATCCCAAATGTCGAACACCCGTAACTGGGTTTGGGCTACATCCCTAAGTATGGTACTCTCAATAGATGTAAGTTGACAGAACTTAAACATAATGTGTAACATAAAAAAGTTTTACAGTTTACAATACTCTTGTGTGATAAGCATTAAGCAAACTTGTGGTCTTCATGTAGTACGTACGTACATTATTAATATTCAGTAAATCCACTTGAATCCAGTAACTTTCATAAGGTTTCTTATTAGACAAAATCATGAAACATATAATTCCACGATGATCTTAACAAAGAGTATTGTAAATTGTATATCGATATATAAAAAAATTTGATAGAACACAAACTTACCAAATTCTTTCTTCAAATTTTTATATAAACTGCATAATCCATAGTGTAGTTATTTCTGTGAGGTTGACGTGAACTTCCTATATACATTGCTCTTGCACGATAGGTTTTTCCCAGTCCATCATACTAATACCACCCTGTATTTTTGACGTTTTCGAAATGTACATCCGCAATGTGGTGGTTACCGTTATAAAAAGAAACTCCTGTGAGATGATATCCACATTTCAACAATTTGTACAAAAAAAACACATATAATATCTGTGTTTATAAAATTAGTAAATAAAGATATAAATTAATATTAGCTTTTTACCTTTGTTTTATATTTATATCTTCTGAAGGAAAATTAATTTCTTCTGGAAGATCTTTATTCTCAAGATACGTTCCTTCATCAGTAATACTAATACTTGCAACATTAATTACAAGAATCAAGGGTAGTCGCTGGTCAATTTGTCTTATTAACTTAACCTTGCCTGTGTATAGATGCAAATATCTAAATATATATATATATATAGATTAGAAAATAAAAAGTAAATAAATAATAGGTAGATCCAAATCACTTAACTTGACATTTACGGTCTCAACTGAGGTATATTTATCAATTTTAAAAGCATTTTTAGGAATATCTATTGATTCTTCTTCATTCATAGTTTTAAACTCTGCTCCACATGAAAGAAGATAAGGTTTTTGCCAATTTTTGAGACATGTTTCGAAGTAGTTATCTCCTGGTAACGCAGATGCTTGAGCTTTTCTAAAAAAAAACAAAAAAAATTAAATTTTACAATTATTTAAAAGTAAAATAAAATAAAGTAAATCAAATAAAAAAAAATGAATAATTTGTAAGATGAGCTATCAGTGATATGAATCAAAAATCAATTAATCGACTATTAATTGATTAACTAATTAATCTATTATTCGATTATATAGTAATCAATTAGTCGATTAATCAACTAATCGACCAATCAATTAACTGATTAATCAATTACTGATTAATTGATTAATTGATTAACTAATTAATCGATTTTCTAAAAATTTTCAACTAACTCAATTAATATAAAATCACATGTTTACATAAGTGTGAAAATTAAGCACACACATATCACTGATAAGCAGTTATACAAATCAATAACAAAAATTCAATTTAAACCGTTACTTACATAAGTATAATATCATAAGAATCTGTTGGATGCGAAACCTTCTTTGGGCAGTAATCCGAATTGCATGTAGACATTATTGTACTTTTGGTGACAAGAAGATTTTGGTCCAAAGAATCATGAAAGAATTGTTCAAAAAACCGTTCTGAAAGTCCTCCAAATAAATCTATTTGATCCGTTTTTGCTAATTTAGTATATAATAACAAGTTTTCAACCCAAAGAAGTTTGGCCTCTACCCATTTTTTCTGTTTCATTAGGTCATAAACTTTAAGAAGAAGGTGAGTATATGAATTTTGGTCAGCTAATGTGAAAGCAGTAGCTTGATTATAAATTTCTTTGTGAGTAAAGACGCCTTGAATAAGCGTAAGACTTGTATCTACTGGGCATGTAGAGGTTAAATATAATGTGCCTCTTTTTCCTCTATATGGCATAGTAAAAATGACGATATTGCCATAAGAGTCCTTGGGCTGGAAAGACGTGGTTTCCTTATTTACCTAATATTAAATTTATAGAGTATATTACTTAAGGACCCCGAAATATATATAGATAGGTCAGGTATGAGTTTGCTTATTTTTGAGTTTTTTTATGCAGATCTTTTTTATTTATAGTAATTTTTGCTTATTTTTGAAGTTTTTTCTGTAGATCTTTCTTTTTTTAGTAACCCTAGAATTAACCTGACCTATCTATGTATATTTCGGGGTCCTATTACTTAAGTATATACCCATTTTCTCGAAAACTATTTTCTCTCGTTATCACAAAGGGTGACAATTTAGCATTTTATTAGCATAGATATATATTATTAGTGAATTAAACCGAACAGCTACAATATCCTGACAATCATGACCGCAGATTACATTGAAGCCACATGGGCAAGCAAATTTTCCACTTCTATGTGTGAAACACAATGTTTTGGTCTGTTGTTTGGTATTGTCAATTGAGTTCGATTCTTCATCGGTATCTTCTAATTTAGCGGTAGTATCTTGGGTATCAACATTCGTACCAAACCGGAAGACATTCCAAGTATTCTGATCAATTTCTAAAGATTTAAAAAAAGTTTTAAAAATACATTAGTACATTAGTAAATATAAATAGAAAAATAAGAAACTAGTACAGTCGATTTTATTTATGCTGAATTGACAATTCTTATAAAGATTCAGGATTCATATATAATGAAAAATTTTAGATTACGGAATTATTAAACTTCAACTCGACATAGTAAAGTGAGCATACTGTAAATTCTTAAAATAGTGGGCATCTGCGCGCTATTTTGACTACATGCGTGTTATTTCGAATACGCTATGGGCGTAATTTTAAGATAAAGCATTAATTCTGGAATTCAAATGTTTCTAATGTGAACAGGTGAATAAGTATCAGGTAAATACCCGATACTTTCTCTTTGAGGTGCGTGCTATTTCAGGATGCACATGGGCGTTATTTTGAAACCAAGCTATTTTAGGGTGCACAATTTTTGGAACAATGCCCCTGCCCACTAATTTGAGAATTTACGGTAGTATTCTCTCAATATAAGCTACAATGAAGACATTTTTTTCAGCCTGACAACTTCACTATAATGAGAGTGAGTTGTACTTACTTGAACAAGGTTTTTTTGTATAATTGTTCTCCCATTATATCTACTTTTCTTCTTTCTCGTTGTAAATTTGATATCGTAGAAGGTTTGCCTTCTCCCCGCCAAAACCTCTATAGAAAAGAGTATTATTTTATCTTATACAAATTAACGATTTTAAAAAAAAATCCTTAGATTTTACCTTTCCATCTCTCCACTATCTACACGCATTGATGTACTGATTTTTTCAAGGTTTGAATGTAGAGATTTAGTATATTTCCCTCGATACTGTAATATCATGTCCTTTTTGAAATAGCTTTTTAATAATATATTTGTCTTCATGGAACAATCATTACGTTTGTAATCCGGCCATGTGTCTGTTATAGTGTTAGTGGAAATATTAATATTTGGTGAAAAGCATTAACCCTACCAAAAAAAATGCAAATGAGAGGCAAAAAAAATAAAGAATTAGTACTAACCAACCCAATCGCCAAACCAATACCTTCGAAAATAAGATACAATAGTCTCTGCAACTGCTAAGTTTGTAATTCTAATGGCAGCCTGAAGTTCTTTAGCATCTATAAGAGTAATTTTTCATGATCAAATTCTTCTTGATCTTGAGACTGTTAACGAACCGAAATTGGTAAAATACACGATCTCTAAGCCATTGATCATTCAAATTTTTTGTAAACCATTTCTTAAGCACATTAGCTAAAAAAAGTATAATATTGAGTGAAGCTTAAAAAAAAAAAAAATAAAAAAAAAAAAAAACTATAAAATTCACCCCTATGCCAGTTGCACAAAATTACTTGCGTTTTAGAAAAATGTTTTCTAGCTGCTGCTAGATAAGGTTCCCACTTATCCATGGCTAACCATTTAGAATTCAGTTGAACGCCATTTTTAATACTATGCTGAATAAACTTCAAACAACAAAGATTATAATATTACTTAGCAGAATTTAACAGAGAACACAAAAATACTTACGGACTCAAACATAAGGTCAACGACCGGTATTGTCTCCTTGTTACTAACAAATCTTGCTACAACTCAACCACGCGGTTCATCCGATCTGATCTTAAAGGCAGTATTCGGGAAGTTTAGGCTATTGCGACGACCAGTTGAATTCACAGTCAGAAAATCTGGATACTTAGTTAAAAGAACTGGCATAATTGTGGATGTGATGCCAAGAAGCACAGCGGGCATCCTTGACACCATACTGTTTTAATATAACAGTGCCTTCGGTTTCATAATTATCCATTAAAGTACAAACCTGTTAATCAAAACGAAACAAATAAGAAATAATAAATGTGACGGATTAACATATATTATAAAAAAATTGACAAGCCACCGAAAAATAAAAAATTTTTGGGCGCATTTTTTAGAGGTTAAGATTAGATGTTAGTTTTATCATAGAATTTATATTAAAAAAGTATAAATGGGTTTTAGAGAGTTAAATAGAAACCTACATTTCATTTTAATCCAATTTCATTATGATCTGTGGCAATAAATAAATAATAAAAATAAATAAAGCCTTACAATTACTTACTTTTTCAAATTCTGATATACTTGGATAATGCAATTTTTTATCATACTTAAGGGCATTTTGAATTGATTCGAGATTGGGTGTGAATCGAGTAAATGTTGGTTGAGCTTGATTTGCTGGTGTATTAAGGGTCGTACTAAAAATCTTTGAATTATTTATGAGTTCTAAAAAAAAAACATTGGATTAAAAAAAAAATGCCTACTGTACCGCACTATCTTTAGTACCCGCTGGGGGTTATTGTGACTGGTTGTATAATGTTTCAATAATTTTTAATTAAATCCTAATACCCAGGTTTTTTTGTAATGTATTCAGGTATTATTCGAAGGGGTACTAAAGACAATGCGGGTATGGTAGATTTTTTTAAGTTCGGTCTTGTTTTCTAAGTTCACCTGTCGCCAAAATTGAAGGGGTTATATTTGCAGCTCTGTTTGTGATGGTTTTCTTACTGAACTCGACATTCGTGGTGTTTTTTTCTGAACGTGTTCAGGATCATGATTTCCATGACACTCAATATTACAAAGGTTAAGTGGCTTGTCTTGGGGAATTGAATACGACCTTTCCAGTCACATTTATTTTTGCAACAACCATTCTTTAAGAGACATAATTAGTACTGTATTTTATACATTCACTAAAGATAGAAGAATATATTCTTTATTATATATACCCGAGCAGAACACCCTAGATATTCTATATATGCAAATGTTGGATTGTATAATTGTTTCAGATATTCATCTACAAGCATAATTTTTTTTATACCTCCTTTACGCACCTTCATTAAAAATAATAAGAATCTATTTTATGTATAACTCGTACTTCTCAAAAACACCTTACCCGACTCCTATTTGTGCAATCCTCAGGTAAAATGGTATAACCTTCCTACCTCCAGGTGATGTTATGTCAAATGTGTACAAGTTTAATACTGAGGGTACTTCAGTAAGTGGAACTTGTATACATCGAAGATTTGACAATAATGGACGCCAAACCACACTTGATTTATTTGAGGAAGTTAAGCTATCCATTCAATAGTTAGTTATAAGTCGTTCGATCTATGATTTTAAGATGTCTAATTTTGTTTTACTCTGACTTGGTTATATATAAACAAGAAAAAAGAGTTATCCTCTTCCAAAAAAGGTGTGGCAGCATATTGCTTTTTATTCAATTAGCATTAATAATAAATTATATTATAATTTAAATTTATATAATGATGTCATTACTGTTACCACAGTTTAATTATACTTTTGCTTAGCAAGAAAAGCAAGAATATGTAGAACCGAAGTATTTCAAAAAAGGCGTAGCGGCATACTTTATTTCTGTTTTTTAATTACCATGTGTCTGGTAACAGTATCCTCTACCAAAAAAGGTGTAGCAGCATATTTTATCCTATTAGCATCCCGTTGTGCATAAGATTCTACACAAACATTGTGAATTTATAATCTGATGTTAAAAAAAAAAAACAAAAAAAAAACAAAAAAAAAAAAAAAAAAAACTGGTTTTACTATTTACCTTTGCTTGAAAAACTTAGCACAGCGTTTAAAAAAATTTTCCATGTGCAACAAATATGCAAGTTGACACAACGATAAAATTATTAAATTAATGTTAATTCACGTGTAAGTGTGCAGTTAAAACAGAGTACTTCTAGTAAATTAATAGATTCTAATAAGAATGGTACTGCAGAAATGATATATTAGGGTTTTTTTACCAACATCTTTTCGAAAATGCAATTAGGGGATTAGCTTTTGAAGATTCGATTTGTTCAATTTGATAATTCAAGACTATATAAAATTCGGTAAATAATCTTTTTTTCTTCTGATTATCGAGCATGTAATGAATATGTCGTATGTTGAAACAGAATTATTGTAGAGTCCAAGTTGATACTAAATTTAAAAACAACTTGAATCGATTCTAAATTTGATAATGTATAATCAATATATTTAAAAATTCGATACTGTAATAAGTCAAGGAAAGCATGCAGGTAGAGAAAGAGAAAATTTCCTGAGACCAAAAAATGCTAAGGAGTCTGGTGGTAGAAGTAACTAACTTAGTTATTCCAGGCTCTTCTGCTAGGTGAAAATTGCTATGATTGTGCCTCAATTTGTTTATCAAGGTTCTTCCCATAGGAGTTAAAAATATTTTTTTAACAAGCATAGTTAATTGAACCAACTTCTTACAATATAACCTATCTTTTTGGTTCTTTTATTAAGACTTTTTTGCGGCCTGTTTTTAACTTTGATAAACTTATTTTAAAAGCAAATTCGTTTTTAAGAACGAGATATTATTCTTTATTCTTTCTCCTTACCTCCAAACTTTTCACCTTTCATTTGTTAAACCAAAAACCAGTAGCAAGACTTGTTCTATTGAGTGCAGTAAAAAGATGAAAAGTAAATCGCTCCCAGTTTTCCTCATTTACTGCCTTATCCCTTAATCATTCCTTTACCTTGTTTTTAATATTATTTATAACCCTATTTCTGTTTACCTTTATTTCACCCTTAGATAATATTTCCTCCCAATGCTTAGGGCAAAATATAATGATAAATTATCAAGACAAAATGCAAATTTTTTATTTTTTTCTCTTATTTCACTTTTTCGTTCTTTGCAATTCTACCCGATGACCGAATATCAAAATTATCTCGTAATGCATTCGAAGAATTGCTTTCAAAAGATTTTAGTAACAAGTCGGCAAATAGGCAACATAGAACCTTTATAACACATGAAGACTTTGATTTTCTTTGATTTTTGTATTAATATTTTACAAGATCCAGCAAATAAAGCAATCGGGAATTTGAAAGATCATTATTGGACAATAAATACATTTGCAATACGTGATCTTGAAGCACGACTTATTAAATTGAATTCAAATCTATTTGTGTTCATTGGGTCTCTACAAGTTTCCAGAGTTGGATAGTATTTCTTCAATGCCCATAAGCATTCAATTATTCAATCCTCTTTACAAGTAGATAATATTAAATACAATTGCACAAATGCGTGAGACAAAAATCACTGTAAATGTAAAAAATGAACGTACCCTAGGAATAGTTTCCATCCCACTAATCATAGATGTAAAAATTTCGTATAATGTTTTTAAATTTAATTAATTTGCAATGCTCTGTGTTATGAATAAACCTTATCTTAAAGCAATCTAAATTCCAAAACAATGTACTCGATGAAATAAGTTGAAATACACTTAAGTTGAATTGTAATCCTTAAATGACTCAGGCACATTTTAGAATTCTATTACAACTATGTTTATTCGAATCAACCTAGACAGATTCTAAGCCTACAATAATTTCATTCTGACGTATGATAAAGTTATTATATTACAAGTATTTTTTTTTGAAAAATTTTTGACTAAAAACAACATTTTAATTTATCAAAGATTAAGCACAACATATATTTGGTAGATTTAATTTTTTTATATAATTTATTAAATATTCCAAACACCCAATTGAAAAACAAATATTCTTAAAATTCGGTTACTGATTATTTATTTATTTATTTATCTATTTGTTATATATTTAATAATGAAACAAATTGAGAATCATTGCCTACTGTTAAATAAATCTTCTATGTATCTTATCTGAAAACCAGCTATTGGGCATTCCACAGAATGAAAAGGCTTAAACGAAAAATAAGCTAGCTAATTGGTAGTTATCACCATCTTTATCAAAAACCAAAAATCGGTTCAAGCAAAAATTATACCATGAATAAAATATTGATAAGATACTTAAAAATAGAATATGAATACCTGTTATTAGATAATTCTCGAACAGCCTTTCTTGCATCACGTTCACGAACATGTCAGTAAAATTTTCGTGCTGTTTAAAACCAGATCCTTTAAAATTAGTATACATATCTTCGAAATAACGCTCATAGGATCCAAAATTAACTCGATCTAATATAGTACTCAAATTATGTAACATACAATATACATAAGTATTCTCAATTGCTGCCAAGTTTAACCCTATTGGTATCCTATTGCCTACGGATTTTGGCGCAAAAGGAGGTCAATAGGTTATCTGTTTATTACCAGATTGATTTCATATTGAATAAAGTTTTTACTGATTTAAACTACTTAATCAATAGTAAATTACTATTTGTTAAATATTTTATAATCTGATAACCCTAATGAAATCTTTTTGCACCAAAATCTGTAGTCAACAGGATACCAATAGGGTTAAATTCGGCAGCAATCAGGCAACTCTATTGACTCCTTATGAATATCGTTTTACTTGTGATATATAAACATGGCATGAATTATGTAGGAAACAATATAAAAGCTGTTAAGATACTTACATCAAAGCAAATCCGTTTTTGTGAATTAGAATCATGCAATTTGATAAAGCAATTGGGAGTTCAAAAAACGAATTCAGGATCAGTCCATTATAAAGTTCTTCATTAATGGTTTGCTATTGAAAGATCTCGTCCAGTTGACATTTCTGACATGATAATTCTGAAGTCATAAATTTTAACAGATTTCGTAAAAGGCTGTCCTTGTAAAACCTCATGAGCAATGTATGGTAAAGTTTCATAAATATGATCTTCTGAAATATATTCTGCATTGTTAAATATCATAAAATAGTTTTTAATTTAGTCCTCAAACAAAACTTTAAAATGAATGAATTCAATATGTGTTTAATAAACTATACAAAGAATAACAACTTACCTTTTTAAAAAATCATGAAGATTTTCATTAGAACCGGTCAAAGGTTTAAGCGCAACAATACCAGATGATTCATAAGAATCACTATTAATCTTTCAAATACCGTCCAACCAAATTGCAAAATATACAAAGCAAAATTTTTTTTTTTTTGATATCGTCTAGCACACTATATGATATCAAAAAAAAAACGGAGAAGGTGATTTAGTTTTGTATATTCCGCAACTTGGCTGGATAGTATTTGTAAGGAGCATATTGCTCACATGTAATCCATGTAATCCTGATATCCTGATATAACGATTCAGGATGGACAAGTAAAAACAAAGAATTGACGATTTTGATTCATATGATCATATTATTGAATGAATCTCATCTAATGTATCAGATAAGATTCACTCAATAATACGATCATAAGAATTAGTTCTAAGTTGAAATCTTTTAAAAACCAAATCTTTTGTTCCGTTTGTCCATCTTGAATTGTTACATCATGATTATATGTAAGACACCATGTTCCTTCAAATATCATTAAACGAGCTATATCAGGATTACATGTGAGACCTTTCACTACCATCTAACCAGGTTGCTGAATATACAAACCCAATCCTTCCTTCACAGACTTTTTTGGGTATCATCTAGTCTATCAAATGAAATCTATTCAACAACACGATTATAAGGTCTTCTACGCATCCATCTTGAAACGTTATATCAGAGACGCCAAATATAGGATTCGCTAAAGTGCGGCCAGGCATTACGCGACAAAAAACTAGATTTTATAAAAAAATGATCTTTTACACATGGTAAGCGCCAAACTTGTTTTACTTATAATAGTAAAGTAATAAAGTATCGTAAAATACTTTCCTAACATTAGATCTACATGCAACTCTTGATATTATGCTATTAGTGTCCTAATACGAAAAGATCTCTCTAAATGCAACCTGTAAAGACCGAACTTCTAACAATATGCATTTAAAGAATGATAAGAAAAGTGCATTTGGATCGGAATTTAGAAGTGCATTTAGAGAGATTTAGAGAGATTGAGAAAAGGTGAAAGGTGTAATATTTAAAGAGATTATCTAACTGTTAATGTGCTTGCGAATTTCACCTTGGGGAAAGCGAATTTTATAAGCAAAAGGCGAATTTTACCTAATAAAAAGCAGCGGGTTTTACATATTCAAAAGCGGGTTTTACAGGTTCAAAAGTGGGGTTTACTATTTAAAAAAGCAGATTTTACATATTTTAAATATTTTTAAAGGTGGGTTTTTACTATTTAAAAGCAGATTTTACATATTAAAGATATTTCAAATGATCAAACGCAGATTTTACATGGTCATCTCAGGTTTCACCTGATTTAGCCAATCAACGCAGATTTTACTAATTGGCTGCGCGGATTTCACCCTGTCATATTATATTTACTTATATTTGCTTATATTCGACTATATTCGCTCATATTTGTAATCTCCATTTCCCTAAAGTAAGAGTTTGTGATCTTGCAATTCAGAAATCGTTGAAGGTTTTCGCAAAGTGCCGAAATAAAATAAATTAATAAAAATAAAAAAAATAAAAAACAAAAAACATGAAATGAAAAATAAATAAAATGAAACCTTGCAAAAACTTGCAAAAACCTGCGAAAACTTGCATTCTTGAACTTTTGAAATTGCTAAAGAAAGTAGTGTATATTCTTGCAAAGTGTCGAAAGTCTGAGTTGGCTTGCAATAAGTGCTGAAAAGTTATTGGATTTCTTGCAAAGTGCTAGTGGTAAAGTGTAGAAATAAAATAAAAAAATTAAAAAATAAAAAAAAATATAAATAAAAAAAATAAAACAAAACTAAATAAAACAAAATGAAACTAAACGAAGCTAAATGAAACAAAGAAAAATGAAAAACAATGTAAAATTAATAAAAGATCTAAATTATAAACAAAAAAAAACAAAGATCTAATCTGATCTTGTGGTACAATCATTGAAAATCATCGAAACATTTTGAAAATATTAGTCAAATGTGTTCTTGATATGATCCAGATTACAGATCATTTTCAGAAGTATTCAAAACATTAAAAGAAAAAAGAAAGAGAAAAAAAAAGAAGAGAAAAAAGAAAAAAAGTAAGAGGTGAAAAAGGGAGAGGGTGTAAAAGGGAGAGAGAGGTAAAAATCGTTCAAAAANTGTTTTTTGGCACACTTTGTGGTATATATATTTATGATCCTTGGTAGCTTACAGATCAAATGGCTTAAGAGATTTTGAACTTTTTTTTTTTTATCTGGTGATTTGGGTTAAAATTTTTGTGACGGGTATGTAATTGTTAAAGATCTGTTAATCATTATATATTGTTTTAAATAATTACGATTATAATCGATTTATAGATATATAACGATTATAATATATAAAATGATATATATCAATTATAGATATATATCGATTTTTAACCAGTTAATCGATATATATCATTATTTTTTAATCGATATAAAATGATTAACTGTTATATATCAATTAATATCTATATATAAAATTTTGTGATGAATCAGTTGTTTAAGAGTATTTTTAAAAAGATGAACTATTTTCTTATAATGTTCTTTAGCAAATTTACAAGAAGTTTCATATCAAAATTATTATTTAATGATACAAAAATTAATATAGCATTTTTGCAATATATATTTATTAGCATATTTCCTTTTTCTAACCCAAGATTGTTACAATCAAAATATGATAAAATTAGTGAAGTGTTTTTGTAAAGTGCATTCATTAGCTAATTCCTTTCCTTATTCTAATTCAAGATTATTAATAATTCAAAAAAGTTATTGCAAGGTGCATGCTATTTTTTTTAAAATGCATTAGTTAGTGTTTTTTCTTTTTTGATCCAAAATCATAATTAAAAAATGTTTTCTTATCTATTTATAAAACAGTTATTTCTGATTTTTATTATTACATTCATAATGTACTAGCTCTTTACAAATATATTTTGGCAAGAACACTTACTTCAGCACATCTAACAACCTACCTTTTATACTAGGTATTTTGCAAACTGGAAAAGAGTCAAAAAAAGAAAGCAAAATAATTGCATAAATTTGAAGGTATATTACTTTATATAGAGCAGCATTTTTTATATTTTTTATATTTTCTGATTTATAAAAACTTTAGCTACAGGTTTGTTTTAAGAAGCATTGTATATTAAAACTAAGATGTCAGGTAAAATTTTTAAAATGTAAATTTTAATTTGTGTAAGTTATAAAAATCATATAATAAATTTTGAATATAACAAATTATGTGACTATTATATACAAGATTTATAAATAATTTTTATTATATATAAAATTTATCTTTAATTATATTTATTATATATTTATTATAAAACACCTATAGTAGTTTTGTACTTATTATATTTTTATAGATTTTTTTCAATTTTTTTGTAATGTTTGTATAAATAAATTTTTTACTCAAAATTTTTATAATAAAGTTAGTATTTAAAGTTAGGTTTAGAGGCATTTAATATTTTTACTAACAGCACTGCATACTAATTAATTAGCTAGTTTTTGAAACAATGCATATAAATTGCAAACCACTATAGATATATTTAGTAAAAGTCTTTATTATATATAGAATTTACAAAATATTTAGCTTTTTTATATACAAAATTATTTTAAACTATCTAGTTTAGTAGGCAAATTTGTCTAAAAAATAATTGGGTAAAGCAGAATATAATGTTTTATTATAACAAGCTATAATATATCCCAAAGGCTCAAGCTATAGTATATATATTAACTTAATAGCCACAGTATAGTATCTGGTATACACAAAATAATTTAAACAAAAGCATAAATTCACATAATGCTATAAAGTGTACCATTTTATCTAAATGTCTAAATTACAGTATATTATCTTCCTTACATTGCCTCAACAGCTTTGTGAAATTTGTTGTAAATAATCTTTGACCAACTTTAATATCTTATTATAAAAAATGCCTCAATATGACGGCTGTGAAGAACTCTCATAATTGTTATATAAAGGTATATTTTTATATTAAATTTGATCATAAAGACTATATAATAATAGCCCTATTTGGTTAATTTAGGAGTAGTATTAAAGAAGTTTGCAAGATAAGAATTACATTACATCTAGTATATAAGCACTTTTATTCTAGGTAAGGGAATATGGATGCATCTTAATAAAATTTTGGGAACAATTGTACAAAAATTGACCAAAAAAATTTTAATGAGTAAATTTGCTCACTGGACAGTTTAAGAAATATACAGAATTTATAAATAATTTTCTTTATTATATATAAAATTTATTTTAAATTATGTTAATTATATATGAAATTTATATTTATTAATCATATTGCTATATATTTTTAAATTACGAATAAAGAGGTTTCTATAGAAAAATTCTGTTAGAATTTGCACCAAATTCGGCATAATTGCATACGGAATATTATACAGAAAAATTTTAGTAGCAATTTTAGATAATTTCAGTATATTTTATAGGGATAGATTTGAAACCAATTTTATTTTTCATATGTTAAAAACTGGTTTAACCAAGTTTAGTATATGAAAAATAAAAATGAATTCCAAACTCTAGTTGTATATATTCACTTTAAAATTAAATAATTCAAATATATAAAGAAAGAAATATTCTAAATAATTATTTTACTGATATGCAATTGGGGTGATTCAAAATTTTTAAAATTCTATATTCAGTTATAGATCATCAGCAAGTTGTTTTTTTATAAAATCTACATAGATTTACAACTTTATATAAATATTATATAGATACTATATTAAAATTATTTATGTTAATTTTTAAATATTATTTAAGGCAAAATGTCAGTGGCGACATGTTGCCATGGCGACCCTTATATGATCTGCCAATCATATTAAAGATTGACAATCATATAAATAAATGTTTTTTTTATTTATTCTTTATTTTGATCTTTTTTTTTTATTTTTTATATTTTTTAGAACCATCGCTAGAACCGTATAAAGGAATTGGAGATTTTCCAGTATGTTTTCATTTTTCGTCATTTTTGGCAGGTTATTTTTTTTTTAAACGAACCCGGTACGAGAACGTAGCATGATAGCTATTTATTTTATTTTTTTTTATTTTTATTTTTTTTATTATAACAGATAAGTACTTGTGTTTTTACATTCTTTTTTTTAGAACAAACGTAGTATAATTTGAAGAATAAGAATGGACAGGACATATCATGATAGGTTTTTTTTAATATAACAAATAAGTCTAATGTTCTTATGTTCTTTTCTTTAGAGCGAACATAGTACAATTTGAAGAATAAGAACGGACGGGATGTATCATGATAGGTTTTTTTTATTATTATAAATATAATGGTACAAATGTTCTTATGTCCTTTTCTTTAGAACGAACATAGTATAATTATCAAGAATGAAGTATCACAGTAATTAGTTTTTTTTTAATATAAGTATTAGCGTTCTTATATTCTTTTCTTTAAAATGAATATAGTACGATTGTTGGATAAAAAGAATAAGAATGGACGTACACAGTAGTTAGATTAGTTAGATTTTTTTTAATAAATATAATGGTACTTTTCTTTAGAATAAACAAACGTAGTACAATTGCTGAAATAAAACAGACGTATAACGGTAGTTGGTTTTTTTTTTAATATAAGTACTAACGTTCTTACGTTCTTTTCTTTAGAACGAACATAGTACGATTTGAAAAATAAGAACAGACAGAACGTATCATGGTAGGTTTTTTTTATATATATAAATATAACGGTACTAACATTCTTTTTTTTAGAACGAATGTAGTATAATTGTTGGAATAAGAAGAATAAGAATAGACGTATTACAGTAGGTTTTTTTTTATAAATATAACGGTACTAACATTCTTTTTTTTAGAACGAATGTAGTATAATTGTTGGAATAAGAAGAATAAGAATAGACGTATTACAGTAGGTTTTTTTTTATAAATATAACGGTACTAACATTCTTTTTTTTAGAACTAACATAGTACGATTGTTGGAATAGAACAGACATATTATAGCAGTTTTTTTCATTATTTATGTTACTAACATTCTTTTCTTTAGAGCATAGTACGATTGTAGCTAGAACAGGCCTAGCACGAAAGTTAGTACAGTATACGCTGTTTTTTTTTTTTTTTTTTTTACAGTACTAAAGTTTCTTCTTTTTTTTTAGAATAATATAGTACGATTGTTAGTTAGTATGGCTGTAGCAGTAGAATAGCACAATAGTTGAATAGGTTGTAGTATGATATTTGGGATGTTGGTTTATATTGTAAATGTATTTTTTAAAATAATAAATTACAAAATTTTTTTTCAAATAAATATCTTTTTTTTTAAGAGTAAGGGGAATGTATATAGATTATTTATCATATGATTTTTGTAGTATCGATTTTTTCTTTTTAAAGTTTAATATAATTTTTTTAAGCAAATTGTTTAAACTATTAAATAAAATTATAGAGCAGGTTTTTGTGATTCTAAAAATAGTAAAATTATTAAAATTGGTTGAATATTCATCAAGTTATAAAGATTTAAACTTTAGGTATTGAAAGTTGTTTATAAAATCATATGATGATCATATGATATCGACCAATCAAAATTAATAATTTTGTGTAACTCAGAGAAATTTGAGCTAACCGGGGGAACTTTATGATATATAAAAGTATAATTTTTTTAAATATATACTATATTAAAATTTTACTATTATAAAACATGCGTTTTATTATATATTATAAAATTTTAGTCAAATTTGGTTGCAACTATAAAAAGTTTTATTAGTAGCACATTTTCAATTTCTATAGGCAAATTATTTTTAGTAATTTTTTTTAAACTTTAGATTAAAATATCTTAACAACTATTAAACCAATCTTGATAAAATTTTTTTTATTTTAATTCTATAACTACATAGTATTAAAATAAAAAAATTTTTATCAAGATTAGTTTAATAGTTGCTAAGATAATTTAATCTAAAGTTTAAAAAAAATTTACTTAGAAATAATTTGCCTGGTTTCTATTGACACCCCATGATAAATGATCTACATACCCCCTACCCTTAAAAAAATAATAAATTTCGAATATATACGATGACCAATCAAAATCGATCATGTGATTCACGTGATGACTGATTTGTATCAGTCGTCACATGGATCACGTAATCGATTTTGATTGGTCAATCATGGGGTTGCCATGGCAATATGTCTCCATAAAATAAAACCCATTATTTAAAATAGAATTTGTGCAAAATCTATTTAAACTTATATAATAAATTTATATATATTTATAAATTTTATGTATTATAATTAGGGAATAGAAATTTGTCGCACTTGCGACACATTGCACTCCTGATTCTGGCCAATCAAATAGCACGATTTTGTAGACAAAAAATTTTAAGTTTTAAAAATTTAAAATTTTACTAGTAAAATGTAAAAATAAATAAGTGATATCAAACATATAATGTAAAGTTTTATTGCGAGCAACTTTTTCTAAGTCATAAAGATAAATTGTCTTAGTAAAAACGTTTTATAAGAAAAATCAAAAATTTTGAACATTAGCAGTATTTAAAATTCAAATCTAAAGTTATGTTCTCAAAAGAACATAATTTAAATTTTTATTGTTCTCAAAAACTTTTTAATGTTCATTATATATTAAATAAATTGAATATTATTTTTTAAAAAATGTTCATATTCTATGCTTACAATTCACATACTAAGTTCATACTTATCTATTAATAATTTTTTAAAGTTTGTATATAATTCTTTATATTTTTTCAACATAACACAATATATTATACAATTCAATTTCTAATAATTTTGTTAAATTTCAAGTGCTTTTCATATTTGCTTATAATAAAATAAGATTTTCTATAATATTTTACTAATGCTACTATTGGTTAATGTGATAAATTAGAATCAAATTACTTTGTTATTTAACTATTTAAATTTCATACTAACAAATACTTTGTATCTTTTTGCTTGTTTAGTATTAGCATATCATTTGATACAAATTATCTATATAAGTTTATACAATAATAATACTTTTGCACAATTAATGAATGTTTTATTTTAAAAATCTTTAAAGATGATTTCTTAATATTTATTTGTTATCTATATTGTGCAACTTTAAATATATGTGCTATACATAGTATGTATATACATATGTACATATGTATATATATATATATATATGCAGAATTTGTCATAATCAACAAATTGATGAACTTTTTATATAATTTATTGTTCTTATTAATAAATCTAGAACATAAAAATTTTATAAATGTTTTCTTTGAACCATCAAATAAGAGAACCTTTTCTAAATATCAATGTTCTTAAAAAAATTCAAATGTTCATTGAGAACTATGAAAATATTGAATTTTAAACACTGAACATTAGCACATATAAACCTTACACTTTTTAAGTAAAATTTTAAATTTTTAAAAAATAAAATTTTTGCCTATAAAACGTGCAATTTGATTGGTCGAAGCAGAGGTGCGACATGTCAGAGTGTGACAAATTTATCTTCTCTTATAATTAAATAACTTTTATATTTTTTACCAGTACATAAATTTTAGTGATATAATCAAAATAACCTATAGTGATCATCACCACGGCTAAATATATTTAGGATTAGGGTGCAGTTTATTAATTTTTTTATATAATATAGTGTATATTGATTAGATATTGGGTCCTGATTTTAGTTCTTGTGAGATTTTCAGAGTCCTGAGCATTTTTACTTAGAGTACCCAATCTAATGATACCTGACGCAATTATTTTTGCGATAATGAAAGGCTTTGTCAAATTTGTATCTGACGAAACCCTTGACAATTAACAAAACTCTTGATAATTGACAAAACTCCTGATGCAACCCTAACTATTGATGAAACTAATGCCCTAGCTCTCCAACACAAAAAAATTGTTCACAATCTGTAATTTTAACCAATTGAATTTTAAGATCAGGTCTAATGTAAAAATTTTTTACAAAAAACAGATAGCTCTAAATTTTTATTAGGAAACATCTATTGCATCCTAATTAAAAATGTTTCTCGTGAAATTTTACTAATATCACAATGGCCACTATATTTTTTTAACCCTATCCCTAATTATAACAGTTTTTTTAGCCTTAATTTTATACATATTTTTACTTAGAAAGCACATATTTGTTTTGATTATCACATTACACTTGATCCTAAATTTTGATGGGCCAAAGTACAGAATTACAGAGTGATCAATTTTTTATGGGAGCGCTATCTAAAACGATGAAGCTCTTGATGAAACCCTTGTCAATTGAACATAGGATCAAATCAAACTGGGGGTTACCAAATTCTGGATTGGGATATGTCAGAGTGCATCAGAATCATGGTCAGCTGGATCGGAATTGATCATTTTGCCAACAATTCTACTAATGAAATCATATCCATTAATTAAGTAATTTGCTTAGCTAAGGCTAAATGCCATCCTAAGTCTGACACATGTGACCCAGTATTTTGGTGACCTTTCTATAAAATTTGCATAGGATCGATTGTCCGAACACATGATTTTTTGAACCATTAATAATAACACTAATGCTATGAACATCTGTTATTTTATTTGCAGACTAAAAACCATACCCACAAATATCTTTAATTTGTACTGAAGTTTTAATCACTCGCTAGGTGTTTAATTCACTTGCTGAGAGGTTCATACACTCTCTGAGAGTCTATAACCCTTGTTGAGGGTACTAGCAGGGTATCCTTGTTGAGGTTAAAATCACCCAACTATGCTACAAATTATGCCAAAATAAGAAATACATAAAATAATACATAATAATATCTGGGTGATTGTTGCAAATCATCAGGCAATGTCGGATCAATGTCAAAAAGATAGAAACTGGGAAGATATAATAATGAACAAAAAATTAACTTTACATGGACTAATATATGAAAGAAATGAATAATAGTCTTATGCTTCATCAAAATCATCATGGGTTTTGATATTTATTATTGGTTTCATCATGCGTCATGGGTTCATGCGTCATGTGTTTCGTCATGTGTCGTGGGTTTCTTCATGTGTCATGGGTTTCGTCATGTGTCATGGGTTTCGTCATTCATCAAATCGTGAGTACCCTAGCCATGGCAAAAAAATTCTGGTCATGTGTCGATCTGCAGTAAATTAGCCAATAAGGATTTCCAATTTGGTGTAACGTAACACGATCAGGAAAATTCAAAACAAACGTTCGCTCTAAAGAAAATTAGAAGAAATCGCTTATTTCTCGACAAACTTCATAAGAAACAACCTTCCGCGCACTAACAAAAAATGTCGGGGAGGTAATTTTACCTATAGCACTCTCTAAACCTGACCCTGTTCCTAACCCTAACCCTAAACTAAATAAACTTAAAGATTTTTATCGGTTATCACGTGACCAGAACTTTTTTTGCCATGGCTAGGGTACTCTCAACGAGTCAATTTGAAGTTGCCTGACGAAATGGTTTTGTTATGCGTCAATGACGCAAATTGCGTCATGCGTCGGGCATAATTAACCCAATCCCATTTACTTAGCACGTTTTTGAGATACAAGTACCCTGGTGTTGATTTGTTATAGTTAGATTTATTCTAAATTTTATATATTAATAAATTTTATATATTATAACTACATAACTTTTATATATCGTAAAATTTAAATAAAAAGTTTATATAAATGTAAATTTAGATAAAAATTTTATATAAACTTTATATATTAATAAATTTTACGTATATAATTATGTAACTTTTATATATTATAAAATATAAATAAATTTTTATATAAATTTTAAGAAAAAGAAATAGTCAATATCTCAAAATTTTACTAGGGTAACCCCTGTTGTTTTTTTAATTATCTCGTAATTTTACCCCTAACGCCAACTCTAATTCTAATACTAACTTTAATTATAATTTTTATATTCTAAAATTTTACTTATTTGGCTACTTAACACATTTTATATTTTAAATTGCCGTTACATAACTGTTAAATATTATTTAAAAATTATATTTATGTATAAATTATGCTATGTAAGTCTACATTGGGTTTGTAGACTTACATATAATTTTTAAATACATAAGTCTACATAAAAACAACTTTGTGATAATAATTTTACCCGATTTTGATTGGTTTAAAGTTTGTGTGACCGTGTGAGGGCATTTCCTTAGGCATGCCTCAAATCAAACCCTACATATAATGCTTTATAGGCGAAACATAAAAAAGTAAATTATGACAATGCACTTGGTTATTAATTATTGTTATCATTTCCTTTTTTAAGTTTCGCCAACAACTATAATGATGCATCATTCATATGATATAAAAAATCTCTTCTCCACTCGGGTCACCAACCGGATAAACTCTCCCCGATAGCTTTATTCGCAGTTTATGTTCGCAGACTGTTTACTATTCCAAATTTTCCGATAATGGACATAAATGTATGTTTATCCACAGGTGGGCTGAGCTACCCAGGTCAGATCCCAGGTTAGATTTTATTATTATCATTATTAATGCCATCTTACGGGACTTTTTGTGCAACTTTTATTATGATTAGTTCGCCATACGCTGCAATGTCTAAATAGGCATATCGTGGCACGCTCTATTCTGAATTGACGGCGATACCATCACCTTGCACCAACATATTCAACCTGAAAGTATGGAAAAATTTTTATGCGGTTAAACGATTCCAATCATTTAAATATTTAAATGGATATTTTGAGTACGTTCGTACATAATTTTATGTATGCGTTATAACGTGATAATGCTCCTGTACGATGTTATAGTCAGCGTTGAAAATTTTTAATATTTCCTTTTCGTATTCCAAATTATTGTATTATGGGATCGGTAGGCCACACCGGACCGTGGGTTACGAACTATTACGGCTTGGTTACTACTGTACTAACACCTGAGAAAGTAAATAACCAACGGAAGGGAGTTAATAACCGACGGGGAAAGTATCAAACCATATAGAAAAGTATAGTCCCGAATATAAGCAACCTCCGAAAATAAGCGATACCCTGCATTTAGAAATCAAATACTAGGAAAATAAAATAAGCAACCCTTTAAAATCGTTAAATATAGAATAAATTTTATTAAGATGGGCCAATAGGCCAATATAATTGAGTATTTCAAAGTTACTGAATTTAGGCAACCCTTAAAAAAATTCAGCTAAAATGGGTGGCTTAGGGGTTGCTTATCTTCGGGACTTTACGGTAAGTAATACTTCTCCGATATTCTTGAGGGGCGAGTTGCATTACATTTAAAAATTGGTAAATAATACCATTTAATGCCTCCTCTGTAGTATATACCTTAAGTAACGGCAATAATATGGTATTTTTATTAGTTAGTAAATATTTGCATATCATATTTGTAGTTTTACTTAGGCATTTCAATTTAATTCTTCGTTTAACATAATCCCTTTTATTTTTTAAAATTTTATATTAAAAAAACACATCACCTTAGCTAATCAAATTTCAGTATTATCTATATATATATATATATATTTACGGCCAATATAATTACTGTTTTTTTTATGCCTTTTCCCACCCTTACAACTATTTGCGCTATGTTAAAGAAGAGTCAATTGAAATGGCCTTATCCTAATAAAAAACCGATTCTCTTGTATGTTAGACCACGCAAAGCATTTTTTCAATTTTTCAAGTTTTTTTTTATCATCCCAATTGTGGCAATTGTTCGATTTTTGACATTCGCTATTCTTGTCCGGTGCCTCCTGATTGGGGTCTTAATTTCCCGTAATTGTCCGATAGGACTGACAGAAAAAATATGACTGCCGATCTAATTTTTTGATTACATGTTGTGCACAATGAAGATTAACCTTGCACAACCTAAGATGTGAATATTCTTTTGTTAATTTACAGTTAATTAAAAAAAATAAATCCCCTACCGACCGACCCATGGTTTCAGATTCCATGTAATGCAAAATGAAAAATCAACTTTGCGTGACCCTAAATATCGTTCTAAGTAATACCGTTATTAAAGACCCCTTGTTATCGCTGTTTTCGAATTAGTGCGATAAGCGAATTCTGAGAATCCTATGAATCCTGCATATTACCATTGTTAAACAATGGTAAAATGCAGGATTCATAGGATTCTCAGAATTTGCTTATCGCATAATTCGAAAACAGCGATAATAATCAACTGACTTTATAAAGAAAATAAATTAAATTCAGCAACAACTTCTATATTAAATATCACGTCATTCTTTAAATCCACGCGTAATACTTATCTTTTGCTAACTACCGCTGGTGGAATGGTGACACAAATTATAATTATATCCACATCGGAAGTTACAACGATCACTATGGTTATATTATCCAATCTGGGCAAAACTTTGTTTACGCCATACATTTCGTTATGCAGGCATTATTACATTCCTGGTTGTGTTGAAGTGAAGAGATAGAATAATGTGTATGACAATATATTGTTTATATAATAAATAAGGCTAACACATTAGATTTAACTTTATAAAATTATGATGAAATTAATGAGAATTATTGCGCAAATTAATGCATCTGCATGAAGCCGCATTGACTCATCTCTAGAAATTTAATTAGTATCAGGACCGACAAATTATATATTGTTGTGAAAAATACGCGTTTTTAGGATCATGCAACTTGCCCATCTTTATTCCTGGTACTTTCTAAATTAGGTTGCTTGGCAGTTAACAAGAACTAGTTCGGTAATGACTATTGTTAAAATTTTGGCCCAATTTAAAAATCTAAATGTTGTGAACCACATTTCAATAAAATATAAATTCAGGTTTTCAATTGCGAATTTTTTGTGTATATTTAAAAAAAAATGAGCCAAGAAAATTCATTTGAACTTCGTCGTTTTGGATACAATTATCAGAATGGTATCGGTGTTGAAAAAGATGAAAAAAAAAGCATTTGAACACTATATGAAATCAGCGGATATGAAATATGTTGTTGCAATGATTGATGTTGGTAATTGTTATGAAAATGGAATTGGGGTTGAAAAGGACGAATATAAGGCATTTATTTATTATCATAAATCTGCGGAAATGGGAGATGCCATAGGAACATATAATGTTGGATATTGTTATCGAAATGGAATTGGAGTTAAGAAGGATGAACATAAGGCATTCATTTATTACCAAAAATCTGCCAATATGGGTTATGCTGATGGAATATATAATGTTGGATATTGTTATCAAAAAGGAATTGGAGTTGAAAAGGACGAACGTAAGGCATTCGTCTATTATCAAATGTTTGCCAATATGGGTTATGCCGATGGAATATGCGATCTTGGATATTGTTATCAAAATGGAATTGGAGTTGAAAAGGATGAATATAAGGCATTCATTTATTATAAAAAATCCGCAGATATGGGTTATGCCGATGGAATATATAATGTTGGACATTGTTATCAAAAAGGAATTGGAGTTGAAAAAAATGAATATAATGCGTTTATTTATTATCAAAAATCCGCTGATATGGGTTATACCGATGGGTTATGTAGCCTTGGTTATTGTTATCAAAATGGAATTGGCGTTGAAAAAGATGAACATAAGGCATTCATTTATTATCAAAAATCTGCAGAAATGGGCGACGCTATAGGAACTTATAATGTTGGATATTGTTATCGAAATGGAATTGGAGTTAAAAAGGATGAACATAAGGCATTCATTTATTATCAAAAATCTGCAGAAATGCGGAACGCTAATGGAACATTTTCACTTGGCAACTGTTATATGGATGGAATTGTAGTTGAAAAGGATGAACGCAAAGCATTCAATTATTATCAAAAATCAGCAGAGATGGGTAATGCTCATGGAATCTATAATGTTGGTTACTGTTATCATAATGGGATTGGTGTTGAAAAAGACGAACGTAAGGCTTTTATTTATTATCAAAAATCGGCCGACACGGGTCATGCTGATGGAATGTACAATGTTGGTAATTGTTATCAAAATGGAATTGGAGTCGAAAAGGATGAACGTAAGGCATTCATTTATTATCAGCAATCTGCTGATATGGAAAATATTAATGGAATAAAAAGACTTGGAAGTTGTTATCAAAAAGGAGTTGGAGTTGTGAAGGATGAATATAAAGCATTCGTTTATTATCAAAAGTGCGCTGATATGGGTTGTGCTGATGGAATATGTAGCATTGGGTATTGTTATCAAAATGGAATTGGAGTTAAAAAAGATGAACATAAAGCATTTATTTATTATCAAAAATCAGCAGAGATGGGCAATTCTATAGGAACATATAATGTCGGATATTGTTATTTTCATGGAATTGGAGTTGAAAAGAATGAACATAAGGCATTCATTTATTATCAAAAATCTGCAGATATGGGTGATGCTGATGGAACATTCCAGGTTGGATATTGTTACGATGAAGGAATTGGAGTTGTAAAAGATGAACATAAAGCATTCATTTATTATCAAAAATCCGCTAATATGGGTAATGCTCTTGGAATATATAATGTTATTAATTGTTATTTTAGTGGAATTGGTGTTAAAAAGGATGAAAAGAAGGCTTTTATTTATCATCAAAAATATGCTGATATGGGTCATATTGTCGGAATATATAATGTTGGCAATTGTTATCAAAATGTAATTGAAGTAGAAAAAGATGAATATAAAACATTTATTCATAATCAAAAATCCGCCGATATAGGTTATGCCAATAGAATATGTAACGTTGGTTGTTGTTATCAAAATGGAATTAGAGTTGGAGAGGATGAACTTAAAGCATTCATTTATGATCAAAACTAGACGCTTGAAGAAATAGATAAATGTATTGTATTTTATTGTATGAGTCATATGTAAAAACTCGTTCTTTTTATACTTTGTTATTGCACGGAATTGTACGTCCGACATCATGCAATAATGTAGTTATTGTATGGGTTTATGAATAATCTGTGGCCGAAGTCCACAGTTATTCACTACATACCCATACAATACCTATAATTATGAAGTTGAATAAATTATTTTAAATACTTATATTAATAAATATTCTTTATAAACATGTGATGAATCAATAAAATTCAATAGAATATTCATAAATAGACTAATAAATATTTTTATACCCGCATGTTAAGGCCGTTTGAAATTAATTTTTCAGTTAACATCCCCCCAGCTGAAGTCTCCCCCGCAAAATGAACAACCAATCAAAACGTTGGATGACTCTCGCCAATCACCTGATTTACACCAACCAATGAAATTGGCCCATCTTTGTTCATTTTTATATGCTCATTTAATTTTACCCTCCCCCTGAGAGAGTCCTGGAAGGTGATTTTAACCGAAAAAATCAACTTAAACGACCTTATTATCATACCTCCGAAAATTCCTGCTGATCATATTTGTTGACCATAAACAATCCCGAAATGTCCAATATCCCTCCATCCATTTTCTGATTTTAATGCCTACTAATTTATGATAAGGCCATGCAAAGTTGATTTTTCGGCTTGCATTACATGGGATCTGAAAACATGGGTCGGTCGGTCGGATTTTTTTTGTTCTAATATATAGATACGTACATTTCTATGTCGAATTTATTTATTTCCTTCTTATTTTTAATAAATAAATTTATAAGAAATAACTAATTTGAATAAGAAATTTGATTTTCAATAATTATTTCTGCGTGGCTTTTTATTAGACACAAAAATTAAAAAATATGCAGATTTGTGATTCTATCCCGCACGGGATGCGCATCACGCACGTGATCCGCGCGTAACGCGCGGGATTTTTTGAGAAACCGCGATTTGCCCATCTCTAAGGTTATGCAGTTGATTTTTCATTTTGCACAAGGAATCAAAAAATTGAATCGGCAGTCATATTTTTTCCGTCGACCCTATAGACAATTACGAAACTAAGGTCTCCATCGGGTGACACCGAATGAGATTAGCGAAAAAAATAAATGTCAAAAATCAAATTGGAAATTGGAATCTAAATAAAAACTTTGAAAAATTGAAAAATATAATTTGCGTGGCCTTTGGTAGTTGTCGAATTAGAATTGTACAACGCCCATAGCTATCCCACAAAAAATTTTACCCCCACGTGATTTCGACCAATCGAATTTCAGGATCAGGTGTAACTAGTGATGTGCCACGTACAGTACTATACGTACTGTACTGTACGTTCAACTACCTCAGTAGCACCGACAGATTTTCACTGATCTGCAATCTAAAACATTCGATTTACATAATAACGAGTCACGTTTTGAAGATCAAAACAAAACGTTCGCTTTTTCAAAAATCGCTCATATCATGAAAATTTGCATAAGAAACCTTTCTGCGCTCTAACAAAAAAATTTCCTTGAACAATTTTACTAAAAGAACCTTCTAACTCTAAGTTTAGCATAGACCCTAACCTTAACTTATACGATTTCGAAGATTTTTTAGTGACAATGTTCTAGATTGCAGATCAGTGAAGATCTGTCGGTGCCACTGGGGTAGTGCTGTACGGTACTAAAATTTTTGCCGATCATTTATTAAGAAGGGTCGATAGAAATATTTATGTGCTAATTGACCAATCAAATTCGTTAATTGATCAACACCCGATGAAGCTTTCTTGTTAGATAAATTAAATTTGTACATATTGCATCTAAAGTAGCGCCTTAATAAAATTAAGCAAATATGTACAGTACATAGTATATTACTAATTTGCTATATTAAATATTTGCTTATTAAAATAGGTTTAAACATTACTTTAATTATAATATAGAATAACATTAAAAAAAATTAAAATATAGATACTAATTTAATTTATTATATGATCTTAATTTTTTATATAAGCACTATACGTACTGTACGCTAAAAAAATTTGGGTATTATTTTAATGATTACACATTACTAGCTGCATGCTTTAAAATGATGCAGATCCGATCACTAGATCACGAGAATTTTGTCTATACGTCTATACGTACAAAGTCTTTTTCTTGGATAAATGCATTATATAATTTTTTATTTATTAATTTTTTTTTTTTTGCTTTTAATCAAATTTATCTGACCTAATTTTAGCGACTCGACTAAAATCTCTGAACTAAATTTAACTTGAAATCAATTCGTTTATAATAGATTTACTACAGTTTGTTCATATGTTCGTTTCATTTGCCTCTCTTCTGGGAGTCCTGGAAAGTGATGTTAACCAGATAATTAACTTCGAAGGACCTAAATATTTATCTATTAAAATAGAATTAAATATTATATTAATTGTAATGTAGACTAATATTAAAAAAAATTTTAAATATAACCACTAGAGCAATTTTACTATATATGTACTATACGTACTGTATGTACTGTACGTACTGTATGTACTGTACGCTAAAAAAATTTGGACATCATATAAATGGAATCGAAGCTAAAACAACTTTTTTACAAAAAAACGTGAATAGCTCTAAATTTTAATTAGGAAACCACCTTCTGCGTCTTAATTAAAAATATTCCTTGTGAAATTTTACTAATAAACTCAACCCTAACTCTATGTTGTTTTTACCCTAACCTTAACTATAACGAGGTTTATTTTTACGCACAACTTTTTACTTAGAAACAAAACATGTTTGTTTTGACTATCACATTACACCTGATCTTAAAATTTGATTGGTCAAAGTCACGTGGGGTAAAATTTTTGTGGAAGAGCTACTAGGGTGTCCAGGATTATGTGATGCGATGAGGTAAATTATGCGGGCGAACTGAGGTTGATTATTAAAATTATGCGATCGATTATGCGATTTTTTTATTGTACGCAATATGTAATTAGTTCTTTATTCTTCAAATTTTTCGGACACTTGCTGAAATTTTTACCTCAACTATGCTCGTAATTTAGATTCATTCATTTTCTATATCGGAACTTTTCGGAATTTACTTTCTGCCACCCAAATTACGAATTAAGAATTGCCGAATGTTGCCAAATTAAGTTAACGTCTCCCAACAACCAATCATATTTCAGCCACGTGATCTGAGTGCTTTTTTTTGTCAAATTATGCGAAGCATATGCGATGCGAAAATTTGGTAAATTATGCGCATATTATGCTTTCACATAATCATGGACACCCTAAAAGCTACCACTAATGAATAGTACGCCCATATCATGTGAAGTTTGAGCGTCCTTATCCTGTACCCAGGGTAGAGGCTTTTATCCTATGCCCGGGGGGTATAAATTTTTATCCGGTACTGCCTAAATCTGATTGGTCCAAATATTAAAAAATTTAAATTTTTCGAAGTCTTTTATTATTATAGATAATTTATTAAAAAAAATACAAAGTAGCAAAAAGTACAAAAAAAAAAGACAAAAAGTATAGCAAGACAAAGGCAAAAAAAAACACCAAAAAATATCAAATGATAATAAAAGCACCAACGCGATAACCAAAGACACCAAACAACGACCAATAGCACCACAAAGCTATGATAAAAAACACTACCAAATGACGCTGAAAAACACCACCAAACGATGACTAAAGGACCACCAAAAGCAACACCAAACTACGACAAAAAGCACTATTAAACGACGATGAAAAGACCACCAAACGACAACCAAAAACACCACCAAACAACGACCAAAAGCACACCAAGACGATGAAAGCACCACAAAAAAGTGATGAAAAGCACCACACGAACGACGAAAGCACCAAAAAAAACTGATGGCAAAAACACCACACAACGACGACGAAAGCACCAAAAAAAACGGCAGCAAAAACACCACAGAACAATGATAAAAGCACCAAAAAAAACGACAGCAAAAACACCTCACAACGATGATGAAAGCACCAAAAAAAAACCACGGCAAAAACACGATGAAAGCACCAAAAAAACTACGGCAAAAACACTACGAAAGCACCAAAAATAACGATGGCAAAAATGACGACGAAAGCACTAACAAAAAAGCGCGATTCATTGTTGATCGGTTTAATTTTATATAAACATAGTCACATAATTGACACAGGTTAAGACCCTGTACCCCAGGGTATAGGTTAAGTACTGGTTAAGTTTCTCCGTGAAGTTTTACGTTAAATCACGTGATTTTGCACGTGCCTGTAGATCGTCCGGCGGGAAATATTTAAAAAGTAAGGTATTTCACAGATCAGTATAGTATATATGAGCAGCTCCGGGCCGAATTCTATACCAGGAACGTAGTGCATGGTTATACGGCGTGTGAAGTGTTCTGTACAAATCTGGGCATCTGATTGGGTTATTCTTCCTTGTGACTCTGTGTATCACCCCGAACAATACTATAAAAGAAACTTACCGTGTCAAAGTTAGTTAATCGCAGATCTATGCCGCAAACTTAGCAACCGTTTCAGGTATGAGTGGCTTCGCTCCCATATATGGCTCGATTTCTTCGTGTAAAAATTAAGAAACGATCTTAAAATTAAAATACTTAACCACTATAATATGACTGGGTATAAACTATAGGCTTAACCGGTTTTCCCTGCCGGCATCCTGGTTTCACTGTGATTGTCGCCACGCCGAGGCCTTCCTGCTTAGCTCCCTTTCGATCACAATTGAATAATACTTAAGTCGAAGAGAACAGTTAGCGACGCTTCGAAAAAAATAAAAAATATATATGTATAAATAGTGAGAATAATACTTATCGCTTTGTATTATGTATCAGGTTCGAATGTTTCGTTATTACGTGTTTTGATGTGTTTCGATCAATGATACGATTATGGTGCATAAAAAATGTATAATCAGAGTTAGAGAGTATAGTATAAATAAATTAATTATGTAATTGATGTATTCAATCGAAAGTCAAATACAAAATATAAAAAGGATAAAAATAAAAAAAAAATTTAGCTATTTCACTTTCAACTCAAATAAATACCAGTAATAAACATAAATTTCGCGTTAACTGTTAAAGTGTTGGTGCGATTCTACTATTTATTTCAATTATGCTCATGTTTGATATTAACAACGATATTCGGCCAATATTAATTTGGAAATTTTGACATAATACTTAACTTTATTATTATAATTTTATTATTATAACGTGACCAAATAATATCTTCGCCAACTTATTAAAATTTTAAAAACATGTTTGACTTATCAATACTATATTGATAAAAATAGATAAGCCAATATCGATGAGTTATTAATTAAAATAGAGTTGGTCATTGGCATTGCATACCATATCGAGTAAGAGATAGAGAAAAACCTGTAACTATTATCCAGAGTAATTGTTGTACCGTGAACTTGTGTTATGAAATATATAAAAAGGCCGCATTAGATTAATAATAAAAGCATTGTCCTACCGGAATAAAATTTTTGATCGATCCAATTAAGACTTTACTATCACAAACTTTAAAATATTTATTTAATCATGAAAAACAATTACTATTATATTTAATTTGATTTTGTCAGCTAACAAATTTTTTAGTAATTATATTTTTTGGACCCTTATCAATAATTATTTTCAATTTTGGGCTCTATTTTAATTTTCCCAGTTACACTATATTATATTGTTTAAACCAATTAGACTGCTATAATACCAACTTTCGTAAATATAAAGCTAAGATTAGAGCTATATGTAAAACTAGTAAAAATTAACAGCCAATGAGAAAATTATATTTAAACTATGTAAATATATTTAATCTACAACTCTATCTAAATCTACATTCCGTTCCTGGTTTTGCGTGACAACGTCGCGCAGCTACCTTATTACTATACCTGATACTGATCCAGTGTAATATATTAGTGTTAGAGTTAGGAATTATAGCTGATCGGTATAGATTTCTCACCTATGCCATACTAGATCTGCTATAATCTATCCTGTTCCCTAATTTTAGTTTTTTAGGGTCAGTATTAGTTAGATTAGTTAGCACATGATGTTTATTTAATATTTATTTTTTTTAGTCATAAGTTAAGAGCCTATATCCCAGGTATATTTTAAGGAGACCCCGTCCGGTGATGCAGGTGAAATTTGGCTAATTAACAAATCATGTGATAAATTTTTATGGTAATATTGTTATGCAGGAACGAATATAAATAAAACCCTGGGAATAAATTTAACAAAAAAAAAAAAAAAGTCGAATCTAACTTCACTTTGTTCAAACAAAATGTCTAGTGAAAAACCAATTCTTTACACATATTTCAGGTCATCTTGTGCTTTTAGAGTTCGAACATGTTTGAACTGGAAGGGAATCGACTGTGAATATTGTTTCGTTAATTTACTCAAAGGAGAACAGGTACATTTGATAAATATTTTGAATAAAAAAATGGGTTTTCTACAATTAAAATTTCATAAATAAATTAGAAAGAAGAGAAATATGTTGAAGTTAATCCATATAAAGTCGTTCCAGCTTTAAAAATTGATGGAATTGTATTAACTCAATCAGTTGCGATAATGGAATATTTGGAAGAAACTCGACCAGAAAAACCGTTATTACCCAAGGATCCACATAAAAGAGCTTTGGTATATTGAATTATTATAACTTTTTATTTATTTTTTATTTTTATTTTTATTTTCGCTAGCTCTTAATTAATTAATTGTTCGTTATCTAATAGGTTAGATCTCTGGTTCAAGCAATTGCCGGTGATATTCAGCCAGTCCAAAATTTAAAAGTTTTATTACATATTGAAAGTTTGGGGGGAGATAAAAATGGATGGGCTAAACATGCTATTAATGTTGGTTTTGAAGGTAATAATATATTTTTCATATTTATCATTGCGTCATGGCACCACAAAAAAGTATTGATGAAATATATTTCTGAATTTGTGTTAAAAGGAGTTGAAAAACAACTTTCAAAATCATCTGGTAAATTTTGTGTTGGTGATGAAGTTACTTTGGCAGACGTTTGTCTTTTGCCACAAGTTTTTAATGCTAACAGGTTTGAAATATTTAGTGTCTTGGTTTTTACATAATATGAAGAGAGCTCAATTAAATGATATATATATATTCATTCAAAGGTTTGGAATTGACCTGTCAAAGTTCCCTCTAATTCAACGAATTGCTAATGATTTGTCCAAATTGGAAGCATTTAAAAAAGCTCATCCGCATAATCAACCCGATTGTCCTAGTGAAGAGAAAAAATAATAGAATTGCTTATTCTTGAACGAATTCTCTTGAAATGTATCCAAAATTCTTTGTAAGATATATCTTTGAGCCTTGTTCTTTTTTAAAAATATATTATTTTTAGATTTTGCACAAGTTCTGTCACAAGTATCGTGTTTTAGTATTGTAATGGAATCTGATCCTCTTCGCTCGGCTGTTCACTCAAAGGAGGCTATGTGAGACGATACGTTTTTTTCATATCACTCTTAGTCTTATTTTAGTATTGCATACCCTGTCAGAACTGATATGCATGTCGAAAAATTTTATATCTATATACAAACATGAAGATTGTATTTTTGTCATTTTGACAGGTTATACTATATAAGGTTTATTTTGAAATTTTACTCTTTACTTATTATTACCGTCTTTTAATAACCCATCAGTCCTCTGTTTATAATTCACGTAAATTTAAATAACATTGATTGTCAACGCGTCAAGTGCTGTACATAAAGTTTTTTTTTTTGCTAAATACAGAAAACTTTCATCTTTAAAAGAAATTGATTTTTTCTGTTTATTAATATCAATTAAATGAAAATTATTTTTATAACATGGTTGTACTCATAATTATCTACTTCAAAATGACAAATAATATCAATGTAATGCTAATGCACATATTATCTTGAAATTATGTATTCAATTTCTCAATAAAAAAAAAATACGTTGTCACCCAAGACCCAACTTTAAACATTACTATATATCTTGGATAAAGTTTTTCTTGCACTTTCTTAACTTATAAATTATACTGTTGCCTTTTTATTTTTAGGATTATTGTGAAATTAAACAATATTTTTAGTGTTTATTGACTTGCACTTTTTCTAATCATTATTATCGTACCAATTATCATATATAATCGATATTTGAATTTGTTTTTTTAAGGGAATTTTTATCCAGTCTTATTAATGCTGCTATAATCAAGTTATCAGATTTATGGATTATAAATATTAATAGATTCTAAAATTTGCATTTTACTATCAAATAATTTTATCAGTTTCTAAAATTGATTCTTAATCTTATTATGATCTTGATTCATCTCACCTAACTAATGACCCACCTTGTTAACAATTATAATGACCGTTGGTCGTTTGCTATAGTAATCATACATGCATCTATAACTAATCTAACATAAAATTCCTGAGCATGGGTACATTCAAGTCTCTTTCCATCATTGATCTTAATTGAAGATTAATATTCCATCAAAAAGTTCTTCTTCCAGTTGATATTTCATTCATTATAATCCCGAAACTGTAAATATTTGACATAGCAGAACTTCAGATGATATATAAGGCATAACTTCATAAATTTTTCCATCTTGATTTCTTTCTGAGAGGCCAGATCAGTGACATAAGCACTTTCTAGTTTTTTGGCAAGGTTTCTCCAGAGTGTATAACAGTGTAAGCGAGTTCTTGAGATGAATCGATTCGAGATTCGAAGCTATACGGTACAAAAATATTATTTTCAAACTCATCTTTGATACTTATTCAAGATTCTGACGTAATGATCCTTTGGTTGCGTATCTCAATACAATGATATAATCAATATTTTTTTGATACACAAATATATTACAAAAACGAAGGATTCTCATAACCGATTTCACAATAATTCTAACGAGTCTTTAAAATTATCGCTTGATCTACGAATTTCTTTGAGTGTAACATCTCTCCTATTGTTATTAATTCTATCAAAGCAACGTGAACTATATACTGTTGCAAACTTGCCTTTTCCGATCTCACCAATTTTTTTAATTCACAGTAGTCGATCCAAGATAATTTATATGTATCATCATTTAATGCCTTTTTATGATCAGGATCGATGTCAAATGAGTTAGTTTTCAAAAGATTTCGGTATTTTCTATACAAATTATAATTATTTGCTTTCGAATGTCTCCCTTGCTCTGACACAACTTTTCCCATACCTATAATATTCATAGTCTCTTTCTTCTCCTACTCCATAATGATAACATCTACCAACATTAACCATTACACGAATAGAACACATTGCATTTCCATATAATGTTTGAAAATTTACCTCGAAGCAAATTCCTACTATAATAACAAACATCGGCTAAATATTCCATCAATTTATCCGTATTTATGATGAGATTCGAAAACCTTCAAACTTCGATTTCACGTTCATAATAATAACCAATATCATTAATCGCAATTGTATTTCCTAATTCGGATTTAAAAACTTTCTTCTCATCCTTTTTAATTGCGATTCCGTGTCGAACAAATACAAATCTCCTTAATTGCGAATGTGTTTCCTAACTTGGCATCTCTTGTATAATATTCAAAAGCTTTTTTCCAATCTTTTTCAACTCCGATTCCATAATAATAATTATAACCAAGTTGGCAAAGCTCATTAGAAACCTCTTTTTTAATGAATAAATCACTTAATTATATTGATACATATTTACTAACTAGGATTAATACAAGTTATACCACGCAGTGAAAATACCATTTGCATGATTTGCAAGTTTTATCGTTATCATAATAATGTAGTTAACTTTGTCTGGCATATATGACTATAGAAATTATACAAGATCTATATTTCACTGTAACATTTTGACTAATTGTAATATCCTATTTTACCTGTGATGTTTGTTTAAATAATATCTTATTTCTGGATTTATGCGAGTTTTCGCGCAAACGCTTCATTTATTAATTTACTTTGCAGTAATTTTATCTTTTAAGTTAGAAATTTTTTACAATTGTAATGACAATATAATTAAATGTTCAAAAATAAGCCGAAAGATGTATGTGCGCAATTATAGTATAATTAAATTTACAAAAATAAACTGAAAGAGGTATGTACGCAAGTAAAAATCCTAAACTTTATCTAAACAATGGTCTAAAACATTCTCAAATTTTGATTTAAGCCTTTCTTATACTTGTACAATTCAGTATCAAAACGGTACAAAGAAAATCTTTAAGCTTGTTAATTTCTTCTACCAATTGCGCTAATTGAGTTTGAAGAATATTTCGGTGACTTTTGTCTATCGTATTTCTTAAAATATATAATAGCCATAGCTTCTTAGCTCTAAAACCTAAAATAAATAATTATATAAATATAAACACTTTTAACATGCATGATAATAAACTAATATTACCGAATAGAAATACGTCTAATATTGGCAATGTTCCAGCTATAGCCAACGCATTCGAAATAACAGACGGTGCCTAATATAGGATTAATGATTTAATTACTGTATAAACAGTGATAATTTAAATAAAAATCTTTATTAATAAAAATATTTACACTATTATTTCTTTGTTCTATCTGTGTCTCGACCATGAAATCATTAGGGTCGATCATAAACTCTGACGCAACCGACATGAAATATGTATTATTTCTAGTTGCTGGATTTAGATATCTTATTTGATAAATATTTTATGATAACGTATATAATAGTAACATACAAATTATTGTGGTAATATATGCTTACGTGTCGTATTTTGGTGTAAATCCAAGACTATCCCAAAAGGAAGGCATAATTAAATTAGTTACTTGTCTTGTCATTCGAACGTGGTAAGTCTGAAAACATGAGGGTTTTATTGCGATAAGTAATTATAATAATTACATTATCATTAATTAATATAAAACATTATTATTTACCATATTACGCCCCAGGAAAAATCTATTTTTCCTGAAACTTGATGTAACGAAGGTGTTCGACTTCTCAAAATAAGTATTTTTAACAAATTCATCATACTTCTTAGCTGCCATTGTTTTTTTATTCACAGAGTCAAATATGTTGATGGCGAAAGCTGGATATCCATCATCTACAATACGATCATTGAGAATACTGAACTTAAATAATATTCTCTTTAATCGGTATGACGTTTGGTTAAGGGGAAAGTAAGATCTTTTTAATCAAACTTTCCTTTATATTGCCTATTATCGTTATTTAGTTGAGGTTGAATAAGGTAGTTTGAGCAATTATTGTGTGGATGATTATCTAAAATAAATAATATAAATATACAATATTCCACGGCCCCTAATGTTCTCCGATGATGATATTTTTATGATGACGCAATGCCATGAAAATATCAAAAATTTTTCCACGCCCATTACATATCAGTAAAAATTTTAGTCAGAAATGTTATGGGCATAGGAACCGTGAAATATATCAGATATTTCACGCGCCCCGTGAACATCACGTATTACCACGGCTTCGCCGTGCTAATCCATATATTCACAACAGCCCGTGAAATATCTATTACGTATTAAATGATGATTTGAAAATTTTTTTAAATCATGAATTAGTGATTTTGTGCATCTAGAGGGGTGGCAATCAATCAATCGACAATCACTTCACCGACATAACATTTCACCGACAATTATTCACCGACACGTTCATTTTACCGACAGTTTATTTCACCGAAGCTCATTTCACCGACAAAGTAATTCTGGTCATTGTCGTTAGGGTCAGGGTAGAATTAGGTAGAATTAGGGCTAAAGTTAGAGTGCTTTTTGAAAAAAAACTTGTCGGTGAAACAAACTGTCGGTAAAATGAACTTGTCGGTGAGTATTTGTCGGTAAAATGTTATGTCGGTGAAGTGATTGTCGGCGAAATAATACGAACCCCATCTAGAGTGTGGTGCAAGATCATTTACAGATGCGATCCTGATATCCGCTAGTTTAATATTATAACAAAATTATGAATGATCCAAATATTTAAATTTTAAATAAGAAAACGAATAATTGATCGCATTTCTATGCAAAATTTTATCAATATATTACTATCGTGGTGGGGGCTTTTTTTTTTTTTTTTTTTTTTTTAAAAAAAAAAAAAAACTAAAATAAATGAAAAATTTAATGATATCAATTTATAAATTTTATATAGCTTGATATTACTCTTTAATACCCACATATATTTTTTATAGTTACATGTGAATTTAAAATTAACTTTTCAATAATATACACCGAATAGAACTTGGAAGAGGGTTTATTTTTATGTATAAAACCAAATTTAATCGGTTTTAACATAATTTATGAATAATGAAACCGGTTCCAAATTCTAGCACCGAATGCACGATATAGATATAAAATTATATCAAACAATAAGAAATAACAATTGATCGTGAAGTTCAATCTGAGTTACATCGAAATTACTGGAGCTGGAAACTCTGATATTTGAATATATTTATTTTATGAGAGAACGAACAAATCGCTCAACACTGCCACAAGAAACATCGTTATTTTGATCAATTTAATAACCATAAACGCCATCTTAGCGCAAGATTTCTTTTTTTTAGTGCATGCTTTACAAAGTGACTTCTCAGCGCAAATTTTCTAATAACCATAAACGTCATCTTAGCGCAAGATTTCTTTTTTTTAGTGCATGCTTTATGCTTTACAAAGTGACTTCTCAGCACAAGCTTCGCAAAACATCTTTGCGCGAGCTCCACAAAGCATTTTTTTTTATTAAAAAAATTTTAATTAGATGAGATTTATTTAAATTTCATTGACGCATATTTATAATGCAAAATTTTTTTAAAATATTTCTACTCGTCAATATAATAATTTTTTTGTGCAACAAAAAGATTTAGAATATTAAGAGATCGAAATGAATAAAGAGCGCATTAATTTTTTTTTTTTTTTTTTTTTTTTTTTTTTTTTTTTTTTTTTTTTTTTTTTTTTTAACAAAGAGCATTATATCTCAAGTCACGTAATCAACAAAATGTTTAATGAGGTTATAAGAGGTTATATATGTCACCTTGCATGTAACTTGTGGACCTTTTAGGTATTATTTTTGGTTTTCATTTTGTAATATTAGATTCCTGATGCTGCAATTAATGTTAAGTAGCACTATCGGAAATTGAATTCCGTAAACGAAAATTTAAATTGACAAAGTTTTCATATTTGACATTACTAATATTCATTAAAGTTAATATTAGAATGTTCTAATGTTAGCATGATCTAGATATTGAATTATATACATAATTGAGTATCGTTAATTATATAGAATGCTCGTGAGTATACGTTCTATACAAATAACTCTAAATGCACATGCTGTAAATATAATCTTTCAATAATTCTATATCTTAAAATATTATAATAATTTTTACATTGCACACATACTAAGGACTATTATTATTATTATTATTATTATTATTATTATTATTAAATTTTAGTAATTTAGAAGGAATGGATGATTTAATATAGTTGACAAGGCAAGGTACTTATGAATACAAAACATGGTTTCGTCACATGTAATTTACAACCTTAGAATTGACTATAAATATAACCTTTATGCCAAAAGCTATTATGCTGAGTGTCCATGTTAAATAAAAATAACTTCAATTATTACATGCGACTTTCACGTATGCAACTAATAAAAAATATAAACGACCACTTTTTAAAATTTGTGTGTCAGCTACTACTAGTATGTACGAGAATTAATCTACCCTATAAGAAAAATGTACCGTATAGGCACGGGATGGAATCGGATAGGCACGGGTCAAGGTCCGGATTTGTACGGGTATGGCCCGAGTTGGTTCGGATTCGGTGGACCGTGAGGAACCGTGTGGCCGTGCGAATTGGACAGTAAATGGCTCGGGTTTTGCAGCAGTTTACTAGTCGAATCGGCACGGGATTTGGCACGGGTAATGAACGTAAATTCACGTGCCACCGCGATAACGATGTGGATTAACTATTAAAACATAAATTTACATAAGTAATCAATATAAGATGAACAAGCTAACTGCATATGAAGCAAAATTTTGTAAGGAATTTTTTTTGTTAAGACACACAGGGAGCTTCATTAGTGAAATCATGAGATATCGCTCTTTTTTTAAAAAAAAAATCCTTTACTGATCTTTCGCTCGAGCCATCACGTATCACGAGCAAACACGTGTGTAACGTACACATACGTGTCATCTGAACGTGCCATTTCATATGACGTGATATTACGTGCCATGCTTTGCCGCAATGTCCGTGCCATTTTTATCGTGCCATTCCGTAAAACGTTCCTGCACGTGCCACAAGATCCGTGCCGTTTCGAGCATTCCCGACACCAACTCGTACCACCACCCGTACCACTTTTCTTATAGGGCTGTAAGTCCAAATACCTAAGAATTTTGTTATAATATTACAGCATTTATTTCCTGGGATATTGAAAAGTACAGGTGTTTCCAATGATCATATCATGCAGATGGTCTGAAGGGTATATAATTATAAGACAATTCTCTGTAGTTATTTCATCTCACAAGAAATAAATGAATAATACCTTTATATTATTCATATTGTCTTCAATAACAAAATTTTCTGTGATTATTTGTGCTTGTGGCGGGAATATTCCCATAGAAAATTCCCGGCCATGATATCTCAAATGTGGTGAGATAATGCATAAGTCTTATTTGGTTAAATTAGTCTTTTGGTGATACGACTTTATTATTTTTACACAAAGTGTGAGCACATACGTACTATTTTAAAATACAATCTTAATGTATATAGCAATTCTCATATCAGATATGCAATTTCCATATAAGGAAAAAATACGTAATTTATAGAACTTAAAAATAAGTGCGTACGTTGTGAAGGGCTTCGGTCACGGGACTTTTTCTCTTTGTTTACATCGTTACGATAGTAGTATTTCCCCTAATACGAAACGTAGATGGTGGAATTACCTTAGCCCCAAATAGAATAAGCATTTGACGCAGTAAACTGCGGACAAGCACATGCTAACTGCGCATGCCAAGGTCACGAACTAGTTCGTGTTAATGACGTTTCGTCGCTAGTGTTTGTTTGTTTCCTTAAATAATAAGCACATATCGGTTCATACATGTGGCGGTTTTTCTGCCCATGTTTGTTTATTCCCCTTTCTTCCGCTAAGCCATGTGATTTATTATGGTTTCGCATATGGCATTCCGCCGTTAATGTTTGTTTACACCCCCTTTCGTTAAACAATGTATTTCGCTTAGTCTTTTGTTCTGATAATATTATGGTACTGGCGCATGAATTTTGGCTCCGGCACAAACGAAAAGCCCAAGAAGCCTTTACCGCCCCAATTACGCCTCGAGGCAAAGGAATTCGCCTCCAAACTTTCGCTCAAGGCGAAGTATAACCATTGTGAGTCAGAAATGAATCTAAAGAAATAGAATAAGAGTTAGTTAGAAATTAGTTAGAGTAGTCTAAAATCCATGTATTTATTAAGAGGGTAAAAAGTATATAAACCCTCCCTTTTTGCACTTCAATAAAGTTAACTCAGTTGAGTTCGAGTTTAGAAAAGATAAGAATTCTAACCTTCGAAATAAGAGTAGAAGTGTTAAGAAGTTTCCTTTGTTATTAAACCTTTTTGATATAATAAAATCGCTTATTGAACTTATCCTTGTCCCGTGAAATATTCATGTTTCTAAATTAAAGCCGTGTCGTTATTACTTCATAACCCGTGTTTATAACCCAGTTAAAGAAAGTCAGAGTAAATTAATCACCTCTTATTTATATCATCATCGATTAAACCCCTATTGATTACCTGATATATCAAACAATCAATCTCCAACATTGTTTGATTAATCACCTGCATCACCTATCGGCCTGCCGATCATTAATCATATTAATGATTATATTTAACCGGTACCTTGCAATAAATAAGAAGAGTTATATATAAGTAGAGTGGATTTAGGACCACCAACCAAAGCCATATAAAAAAATATAAGAGATACTTATCTTCGTTTATCCAAGCCGCAGCAAGACCCTACAAGACCTTCGAGACCCGGACCAAATCAACCACGCCTCTTTTTGCCTACCAATTTGAAGATCAAGAGTCTTGCTGGATTGTCAGACATAGTTTTGATTAGTTGATAGTGTTGTTAGTTATATTTAGTATAAAGACCGATAGCTTAGCCTGCCACAACGTACGTATTTGGAATGTAAAAGTATAAAAATAAAATGCCAAGAGCAGTGTGCAATGATATGTGTAAATTTATGCATTTGATTGGCCATCACTTTCACAACTTTATGCAAATCTATTTGGATATATAGTTACTATTATTGTCCCAAATTGGGGAATGGACTAAGAAAACTCCTTCGACGCTTTTTGGTTGATTTTTTAAGATTTTAATTCAAATTAAAGTATTGATCCTTATTTATTGCAGTATGATCATTATCAACATAAGCTTAAAAAAATATCGAGAATCTTAAACTTGAAAATGAAAATCAATTCTTCACTAAAAATGTTTAACAACCAATTGTCAATTTACAGTGCAAATTTCTCGATCACACTAGGAATCAGGAGTCTAGAAAAAAATGACAATCTATGATTGGCTAAAAATTATTAATTTTTTGACTAGCATTGAAATTTCATGTAACACAATTTTTCTTAAAACCTCAAAACCCTCTCGAAGAGGTTTACCTAGTCTATTCTCCAAACCATGTGATAATTAGTATCACATTGTTTTGAAAATAAGAATAAACAGCCGAAACAATGCTATACTAATTAACACATTATTTTTGGCATCCCAAATAGTATGGGTTACATTTATATAGTCACGATATATGGGTGCTGCCAAATTAAAACCTGTCTATAACTGAACTTAGAACTTTACTATGATCACTTACTGGTTTTAATTTGATGACATATTATATTATATGATTTTCAAATTTGGATCTGGTTACCAACTTTCCAGAACCATACAGGGCAGCCCTCAAAAGTGCAGTGACGTAATTTATAGTGCAACCTATAGTTGGTAGTAGAATTAATTTGGCACATTATTTTGAACCGTAATGTCGTAGTGTCAAAATGCCGTAATGCTATTGTATCTAAAGATTATAATTAGGGATGTGCCTCTTGTGCTAGCATATACAGTATTTCGCATATCATATGACATTGCACAATGTGATGGGCATAGTGATACGGGTTGACCCTAGCCCAACGGCTGGGTTAATGGGCGGAACGACCCTCAGCCTGCACTTTTGTGGGACGGGCCGGTTGATAAGAGAAGTTTTAATCATTTTTCTTCTAAACATATTTTCAGGCTAGAAATTGAATAAAAATCGGCTAGTGTTTATAATAATGTAAGAGAAGTTGGCTTATTTAGGCGATAAATTGGCAAATAGCAAATAATATAAGGATCAGAAATGTTCGATGGCATAGACAATCAATCAACATAAAATACTAATGTGCTGAAAGTTTCTCAAGGACAAAAAGAATAATAATTAAATCGTTTAATATCACAAGAGTTCGACAAGAAACTACCTGATGGCTTTTTCACATTCAATATAGATATGTTTACTGACTAGCAAAAGGTCAGCCTGGTCGACTGGCCCGAGCTTTTTTAGGATCGACCCGGCCCATGATTTTTTCATCGACCCATATCACTAGATGAGCATAATTGACCTAACATAACCAAATTTGGGCTGTGCTCAATTTCTATTTTTCTATTTTTTATCTTTTTTATCTTTTTAATATATGCATACTATTTTTAGTAATTAGCATTATAAGGGATCGATGATTATGGATCTCTTATATCTTTTAAATCTTTTTTATCAAAAGAATCAAGTGATGCATAAGATGTAAAAAATTAAAATAAGTTATGAAATGTAAAAGAAGCAAAGGAGTAAAAAGAATCTTTTGTAGTGTTTTAGTTTGTAATTAAAAAGTATATAAGAGCCTTAAGCTCGCTTAACAAAAAGATAACTTAGTTGAATTAGACTTAGATAGTCAAGTCAAGTTAGACTTAGAGAGTCTCAACCTTTGAAATTCAAGTAGAAGTGTTAGCACTAGATTTACTCTTTCCAATTGTAATATTTTCTCTTTATATAAATAAAATATATATTTATTTTGCCTTATAAAAAAATATTATTGTCCCTATGAAATTGTTTACTGTGATAGTTTTTCTTGTCCCCATAATAGTTGAAAAAAAATTATTTTTCATAATCGATATAAAAGTAGAAGTAGCTTAGTAATCAATTCTTTATAGATAAATCTTTGAATATGCTTTGATTACCTCATTTATCAAACAATAATTGAACTCTGTAATCTTAATTGTAATCTCCAATTGGCATCAGAACTTAGTTAAACTTTTGATTAATATAATAATCATATTTATCTGAGACCTGAGAACCCAGAAGCCCAATTAGCAACCCAATAGCTCTTATCCTGTGACTTTGTAAACAAAGTTTACACTATATGTCTATCACATTACTAAGAACATTAGCAAGACTCTATGAATCTCAAGACCCAGACCAAATCTTCTACACCTCTTTCTGCCTGCCAAATTGAGAAACTAGAAGTCTTGACCAATAGTTGTATAGAGTTTAGATCAGTTAGAGGCATTATTAGAGAGTTTTAGATTATGAACCCTGATTGACACTTTCACAATTGGTAGCAACTATAAAATAGAACTATGTAACTTATTCAAAAAAAAGCAAGACTGCAAAAATTAAATATTTACAAAACCTTGACAACTCTATATATATTTTTTCTTCTTCTCTTTGTGGCCAAAATTTTATTGCAATAGCTAACATAGTTGATTTTGATAATAAAAGAACTGCAAAGAAAAAAAGATCTCTTCTGCCATATGAGCTTTGAGCTAACAATAACCAGCCCTTTAATCTAGTCCAAACTCAATATTTCCTTTATAAAATTGCCTAAGCCTTTAGAAATATGGCCCTATATAAGGTTCCACATATTCCTAAAGAAAATAACTAGATTTATGTATGAAACTTCAAGGGTGAAGAAGATGAGGATCCAGTAGAATGAATCAAAGCTTTTGAACAAGCTGCAAATACAAATAATTGGGTTCAAGCTAGAAAAATCCAAATTACCTTAGAACATTTGTTAAAAATTGCTACCAGTTGGTATAGGACCCCAGACATCTAGTACAGAGCAGTGTTTAAAATTCAGGTCTAAAACTATATACACAGCATGCAAGAATTGGAAAGGTTTTGAGTGCACAAACAATCAACCTGTTGCACATGTGTGCATGTAAAAAAAATTTTTTTATGCACATATATTTTTATTACACATGTTCTTATAATATTTGCTACCATAAAATGTGAATTCACTCTTTAATTATATTAATATGCAAATTGTGCCATCAAATTTATAGTTCGTCCATTTAAATGTTTTAATTGGTTACCTGCACATTACGACATTTTAGATTATTCAAAATTTATAATAGTAGTTACTACGATATTCTAAAAATCTGTAACATTTTTGATTCTCTACATGATTGGAGATATATAGCCAGTTTGTTTACTTGATTGTTGTGTGCGAATATTCAATGATTACATTTTTGTAATGGTTTGTCATAGATTATTACTATATTTTTGAGACTTTCTTAAAATTAATTAATAAAAAATTATTATTCCTACCAAACTAGAATTTCATATAATCATATTTATTATAATGGCCTCACTCAATTTAGCATCAACTCCAATAATTAAAATAAAAATGATTTGTAATATCATACTTAGTACATTCCTGGTTTTAGTGTGACTGCATCGCACAGCTACCCTAATTCATTTCTGTCTACTTACAAACATTTACCATCGATTATTCATATATTACTATATTATTTATAGTAATAGTGATAGTAATTGCTTAAATTAGAAAAGTAGTAAATTTGCAAATTACAAATTATTATTATTATAACTAATATCGTTAATATATATTATTAATATATTTTGTGCATTGAAATTTAAAGTTCTCTCATGCACATAATTTTTTTTTTGTGCATAAAAATTTAAAATTTTTTGTTGCACATAACTTTTTGTGCATTATTTTTATAAAATTTTAGATGCACATTTGTGCACTTAACTTGTTAAAATTTTATGTACATAAAAATATATATATGCACATGTGCATCATGTGCATGCCAATTTTAAACACTGGTACAGAGGTTATATGTATGCATTTTAGCAAAAACTCCAAAATTTGAAAAGCAAAAAACTGTTTTCGGCAATTATCTTGGCATCCAGTGGTCCAATTTGAATGAACTTTTTTTTAAAATGAAGCTCTCAGTGAGGCACATCTAAAAAAAGTTTATTCAATTGTGATTACTAGATCAATAGTTATTTAAGTAAATATAGTTTTGTCATTTTCAGCAAATTAGATCAAAATTGGCCAAATTTCAGTTATAACCTATATGAGAGATCAGTGATGTTAAATGACCTGAAATGACCCAAATGACTCAAATGATAAATGACCGGTCATTGGGTTATTTCAAGAATGAAATAACCTATTGCGTCATTTGAATTTTATTGGTGAAAATACAGTTAATTAAATTTTGAAATTCGATGTCAACAATAGTTCAAAATTTTAAATATTTAATACTCACGCTAAGATTTGATCAATTTATAATCTTTTAAGTCCATTTACTCCAGTTCTCAAAAGTAATATTTACCTTTAAACAAAAGCTGGGTTGTCCTGTTCTAAATTACTATGATTGACTTCAGAAACTCTACATTAAGAATCTTGACCATTGATTTTAATCCTGTAACCTCATATTAGAACCTGGTGACATAATCTAAGCTCTATTCGACTCTAGTTACTCGAACCAAGTCTATCCACACCTCAATCGAAGCCTTACTATTGTTAGAGTAGTTTAGTTGATTTAGTTAGTCTTACTAGTGTATAGTTGCGATATTTACATAGAAGGTTCATTTAGCCTCTCACAACTAGAGCTGCAAACATTTAGAAGGTCCAAGGTAGTACGTCACTTTTACGTCATATAAAATTTATATATAATTATATTAAATGTCATGTCACATATGTCACGTCAAACGTCATAGAAATATTCATTAATATTCTAATATCTGCAGCTCTACTCACAATGTATATACATAATGAGGTTTTATGATATGTAACAAAAGCATTGTGCAAATTTAGATTTTTAATTAATAAAATTAAATTTGCAAAATTTTCTGTTTAAAGTCAAATTCATTCATTTATATATATTTGAATTTAATATATGACACATTAACGTGTTACCTAGCACATTAACGAGCTTTCTAATACTACTTAGCCCAACACGTTGACATATTTTACTTATTTGCATGGGTAATACAAACCAAAAAAGAATCTGATTTTGTAAATAAACTAAGCGTGTAAGATAAAAATTTGGGTTAGGTCTTAAGGTTATAGACTATAGGGTTAAAGTGATGCTTACAATATATAAGATTTCATTTCCGTCATTTGCACCAAGATCTATTTAAATATTAGTTTTTGCTTTTTTTTCGTTTGCACATGTTCAGAATTTTCGGCAGGCTGATCTGGAATAGTCAAATTTTGCACTCTCCGATTAGCTATTTCCTCTCCAGGAGTTTGTATTACCTGTGAAATAAGTAGATGCCATGTTGACGTGCTATTTATATTATAATTTAATCAAAAAACACAATGATGCATCGCGATTTTACCCCTTAACACGTATCGTACTAACACGTTAATGGGCGATTATATGTCAATTATCAAGTTTACACTACTATATCACTACTAATAACCCAAATGACCTTCAAATGACCCCGGTCATTTGCATATGACTATGGTCATTTGGTCACGAGTCATTTGCAAATGACCCAAAATTCAAATGACCTATAATGACCGGTCATTTCAAGGTCATTTGAAGTTATTTAAAAATTTTTCAAATGACCAGGTTATTTAACATCACTGTGAGAGATAACTGTGGTCCTGTTGGTATAATGACAAAAAAGATGACTTCCTCTATTAGGTGATGATAACAATCTCAAAAACACCTTTATACAGTTGTTTGTTAAGTATTTTACAACCCAAGAAGAAAATATTAATAGCAGCTAGAATTGATCTCATTAAAACAAAAAAAGAAAAAAAAAGTAGATCTATATATGTACTAGTTCAAGAAATTGTTAAAAAGAGTCAATTCTGATTATCAAATACCTGCTGCATATGTTATTTAAATGTTTATAGAGAACTCAATAGATAAATTGATATCTTAATATCTGCTAATGACTTCAAAATATTAGACGCCACTATAGTAAATGCAAGAAAAATAGAGGCTAGTTAGTGTTATAAAAAGCAGAAATCTACCCACCAAGCCCTTAACAACTTAACAAAAAAATATAGCAAATGGCGGTAAACTTTGAAAGGTGACTACCACTTTGTCTGCATAAGTTAAACAGTTGATCCACAATCACTAGCTAGCACCTATTGGGCTCAAGTTTGGTAGTATCTACGCTGAAGGCACAAAAATGATAGAAGCACATGCTATATTTGTGGCAAGCTGGGCCACATCTTTAGGAATTGTTTTACAAAATGATATCGCTCAACCTTTTTTTTCTACCATAGCAAGAAATACTACTCAGTAAGAAATATTAGTATATATGATATTATCTAATAGGATTAATCAGAAAATTTATACTATTAAAAGGCATAAATGACCTGGGTCTAAAACAAATTGGAATAAAAGACTAAGAAAGAGGGTTGCCTCCAATTCAGATTCACCCACCCACTGATCCAATCTGAAGCTATAAAAGAAATTGCTCTAGAACGTGCTGTAAACTCTTTATTAGCACAAGTGGAAGCTACTAATTAGACTCAAAAGCATACATTAGCAAAAATATATATACATAAACTTTTCAAGTTTTTACAGTATGTAAAAAATATAAACTTAAATAAACTTTAGAGAAGTACAGAAATCACATAATTTTTTAGAGAGGTGGGTCCCCAAATATTACGTCCTATATATATATATTGTATAAATAGCCAATAATACTAAAATAAAATAGATTTTTAGTTAATTGCAAATAGTTTCTATATAGTAAAGACTAATTCTACTATGTTAATCGATAAATATCAATTAAGTAAACTTGTTTGAAAGACCAAAATACACATAGTTTAAAATTTTTGTTAAAATTAAAGAATTTTTTATTATTTAACTTTTATTTTTTATATTCATTAAATATATTTTTTTAAAAAATTTTAATTTTTATATCAAACATAAAAATCAAAAGTCAATTAATAAAAAGTTCTCCAATTCTTATAAAATTTTGTAATAAGTATATTTTGATTTGCTAAATAAGTTTACTTAAGTGATTTTGAGTTTTTTTAAATATTATATAGAAGGTTAAATTTGATTGGTCAATAGTCTTATCACTAGGAAAGTGGAGGTATAATCTATGTAAACTCTAATTATGTGATTTTCTGCACTTCTCTTAGCGTAATATTATGTAAGTTTTACGATGTGTAAGAAAATTGTAAATTTATATAAAAATTTTATATAAATTTACAATTTTCATATGTACTATAAAACTTGCATAGTTTTATACTAAAACTTTTACATAAATTACAATTTTCTTATACACTATAAGAAAATTGTAAATTTACACTAAATTTTTTATGATTTTTTACAATCTGTAAGAAAATCATAAATTTATACTAAATTTCTTTCAAAATATTTTAGAACTATTAAACCAAGCTGTATCAATAGATCTGTAATCTGGATCGCGCAATTGTTTTTTTTTACTTTTTTTCATTTTGTTTTTTTATTTTCATTTGAATTTTTGTTTTTGTTTCAGTTTTTTGTTTTTATTTTGTTTTTTTTTAAATTTTTTTAAATTTTTTTATTTTATTTTTATTTCGGCACTTTACAGAACACTTTACAAGAAAACCAACAACTTTTCGGCACTTTGCGCATACTTACTCAGACTTCTGAAACTTTGCAAAAACATACAACTGATTTTCTCTAGCAATTTTTAAATTTCCAGAAATGCTTTTTTAGAGAAATGGTTACAAGTTTTTGCAAGTTTTTGCAAGTTCTTGCAAGGTTTCGCTTTATTTATTTTTTCATTTCATATTTTTTGTTTTATTTTTTTTATTTTAATACTTTGCGAGAACAGAACTCTTACTTTCTAGTACTTTGCAAAAAAACCAACCTAGAGTTTTTTAGCACTTTTCGACTTATTGGGCATTTTGCAAGAACATTAATCCAGCTTTTGCAATTTTTGAATTTGCAAAAATATGAACTCTTACTTTAGAGAAATGAAGATTTGGAGATTAGTTTATTTTTTTTATTAGTTTGCTTACATTTTTTGTTTTTTATTTTTTTTTTACTTATTTTTTTGACTTTTATTTTATTTATTCCTGACTTTTTGAAACTTTGTGACTTTGTCAGTATTTTACAAAACAAAGGACATAGCCAAAACAAAGAAATAGCCAAAGCGAAGACAATAGAAAACAAAGCGAAGATAATAGCTAACTGTAGGGTGAGTGAAAATAAGTGTATAGGGCTTGTTTTTTGTATATAGTAATAGAATTAAATATGACAAAGTGCAAAGTAGTTTAAAATATTTGTAATAATGCAAAAATAATACTATACAATAATTTTGCGATTATGTATATTAGAAGCGAAAGAATACCAAAAGAATGAAAGAAGGGCCTACTCTATGCAATACCCAAAAATGAATTTTGGAACTATAACCTTAATAACATTCATCCTATAATGTTATTAGAAACACTATATAAAGCAATAGTAAAGATAATTAATAGGAGAATGAGCAGAATGATTAAAGATAGAGGGTATTAAAAGGAAGCAATTTTCAGGTCTACTCAGGATTCCACAAGCACTCCAATACAGATAATGAACAACATAATTGAGGAAGCAAGAGAAAAAGAGAAGAAATTATGTGTGTTATTGCAAAACATGAAAAAGCATTTGATTCTGTAAGCCTTTCGATGCTCAAACTTGCAATGGAAAGAATCAAATTACCGCTGAGGGTCATAGAATTTCTGTTAGATTTGTATGAGAATCGAAAAATTGAAGTTATTACAGCATTCAGAAATAGTCAGAAGTAAATGCGGAAGACGGTATCAACCAAGAAGAGGTGGTGTTCCCCTTATGTAAAAATATTTTACGATCCATTGCTAAAGATAGTACAGTCCAGAAAAACCAGAAGAACAGGGTATCAGTACAGTGGCCGGCTGATATAGTATTAGGAAAGACAGATGAAATATCATGGAAACAGATAGCACTAGCGTACATGGAAAATACCATATGGATTGCAAAGTCAATAGAGAATTTAAAATCAATTATAAGTATAGCTAATGAATTTTATGAGATAAACAACATAAAAATAAATAAAAAAAACAGAATTATTAGTAATTAATAGCAATGGACAGGAATTAAATGTGGAAGTAGGGAGCATAGTACAGGCAAAAAAATGTGGACTAAGCACTAAGATTTCTAGGTGTCTGGCTGATAGAAAAAAGAGAAAAAGGGCACATAAACAAAATAATTCAAAGAGAGATAGAAGCACTAGTGCAGATAGTCAAAAAAAAGAGGATCATATTTAGATAATTGATCTATATAAACAATAAGGTATTACTGCCAAGGGCAGAATATAGGCTACAAACAATGTTTCTAACTAAAAAAGAATATGAAAGACTACAACAGCCATTTTTGAGAATATTAAAACAAAAAAGCAGTCTAGCCTTAAATACGCCAAACAGTACATTGAGTTATAAAAACATAGCAGGGGTACAGTTTTTATAGAACAGTTACATGGCACATTACATTATGAGACTAATGCTAAAACTCAATGATACTGAAGTGACAGGTAACTCAACATGGATCTGTATTAGACAAGCACAAGTTCACAATAAATGCACAAAATCATTATTAAATCTGGAGAAAAAACAATTAAACACCTTGGAAAGTACATATAATATGGCACTATGTGTGATAAGAGAGGCGCATATACTAGGCTTTGGATTTGAAGAAGGTTATTAGGGAAGCACCTAGAAATTGCAGAGAAAGGAAGAGAGATACGAGAAGTGTTGAGAAAGAATTTAAGGAAAAGTTTTCGGTATGAACAGAACTTATAACTGTACCTGGTAGAGCAGCTGATTAATAAAGATGGCGAAAAAATGTTGACTTGGGAACAAGTAAGAAATATAAGAAAAAAAAAAGGACAGGGAAAAGGCAGAATGGTTTAAGTTTTTGAAAGAAAAGATAATTGAAGACAGGTATACTAGACAAGTGAAGAGCGAATTTAGACAAATGAATGGAAACATGTATGCAATACGACCAGAACTAGTACAAATATTAAGTGACAGCCTAAAGCACAAAATGATTGTTTTTGGCAATAGAGCTAAGAGAGCTCAAATAGGAAAGTGTTAAAAAGAAAAAGCTCAAAGTGAACATAATAATAGAACATAGCAGAAGTGTGAAAGCAGCAGTAGTGACAGGAAGCAAAAAATTGAGTAGTGCATTGGATGCAATAAAAATCAAGGGAAGGATGAGAATTCGTGTATTGTGTACAAAAAATTCAAAAACGAAAACGGGCATTAAATAAGCAGCTAGTTAAGAAATCAGAGTGTAAGGTCTTGTGTGAAATGGATCTAGCAAATATAGAGATATGTGTGATGAAAGATCCAAAAGAATTAAATAAAAAATTCATCAGGTAGAAAGAATAGTAATTAGTTGTCGGGAGAGCAAAATTTTGAGGGAATGGATTCCAGATACCAAGATACGGAAGAAGCTAGAAGAGATAAGAGAAAAGCTCCAAAGAAAACAAAAATGAGATGGTTTTATGGAGATAGTGGAAGCACAAAGTAGAAATATTATTAAGTGGTGAATGGGATTGGATGGAAAGCATACCCAATGAATGAGAAGCATATGAACTCTGATAAAGATATAAGCTTCCAGGAGGCAATAATAGACTGGCCGTCATTAACCAGGGCTAAACTGGAAGCTATAGCAATGGTGTTGCAAGCTGTGCTTTGTAAGGCAAGAGTAAGAATACTTACTGACAGTAAAAATGTGATAAAGCTGATTTACCAAAATACAGGGCACAGTTCGGTCCGTAAGAAGCTAAAGTTAAGTAACAGAAACTGGCTAAGGGCAATCAAAGATTGCGTACAAAAAAAAGAAATAAACCTAGAATTAGTCAAGATAAAGGCACATACAGGAGTAAAAGGTAATAAGAAAGCAAACAAACTAGCGAAGGAGGGTGCTATTAGAGGTGAAGGATTTAGTTTGTGTAATGGATGGACAAAAGGATTAAGGATTACACCAAGGTGGAATAACCACATTATAGATAGACCTCTGAGGAAATTTGTACAAAATGTGATTATATCAATTTACAACGTAGAGTAGGCAAACTCAGTAGCAATAGGATAGGACAAAGAAAAAGGGAACAACATGGCAGAAATAGATTGGAAAAGTACATGGTTGCACCTGAATAAAATAAAAGATAGAAATTGTCATAATGAAAGGGTAGTAGAAGGTAAGTACGCAAAATTAAAAGAATAAATAAGCAGTTGCCTATGATGTTAGTTCTACACCAAAGATATCTGAAGGTATACACAGAAGAACAGTGCATCACATGTCGCAGTGAGATAGAAACACAAGACCACTTTGCAGAATGCAGAAAATATAGGAAGACAATGAAGCAGAAGTATTTAAGGAAACTTTTGAAGACAAAAAGCTAGACTAGAGCCCTGAACAAAAATGAAAATAGGAAACTCTTTGGGACAGAAATAGTGATGAGGACTAGAAAAGGAAAAGAAACTCCTGGTACAGGGTCTGGTTCCTGTAACAAAACAAGAAGAGTTGCCTACAGAAATAAAAGAGAAAAACATAACATTCGAAAGAATGAATACTAAATTTACAGAAAATATATAGAAGCCCAGATGCGAAGCCGTGGCAGAATAGGAAAAGGAAAATGACATATTGAAAGTAAGAAATAAATTTGGTGAAGAGTAGAAAGATATTGAAGAAATGAAAAGCCAGCAGAAAAAGAAAAAACGAAGCAAAGAGGAATCTACCCAGGGGGGTCAGAAGTTGAGGACAAATCTTTGGGTAAATTTAAAAAGATGGTGAAAGAAGCAAAATGCATCTTAGGAAGCTGTAGTGTTCGGATCTAGATAATTTGTTTATCTAAAGATAATTATCTGTTGAAAAAAATCATTATCTGTTATCTATGGATAACTATTTAGATTATCTGTTAATTATTATATACTAGATAAACATAATATATATTGTGTAATGCAGAATTGTGTCATACAATTTAACTATATATTAATATAGATACTCAAACAACCCAGGTTTGCTCCTCCAGGAAATAAAAATTTGTCAAGAATTCTATGATATTGAATATTTCGCGTAGTGTATGGTTATATTGCAAATTAAATAGCATACGTATGCAAAATCTTGAACCTTATTGGGATAACTGCATATGACAAAGCAAGGAAATGATACATATAGAAACTTCGCATATTAAATATTGTAATTTACTTTCTAAAAATCCAATTTTTATTTCTGTATTATTACTATAACGCAATGGTTAACAAGTTAGAACAACGCTTGCATTTTATAGCTTCACATTTAGAGGCTAAATTGATTACGATTATTTAATACTAATCGAATAATGGTAATTTGGCAAATGAACATGTATTGCGACACAGCACGTGTTGATGTTATCTGGCAATTTATGATCATTATCATATGAGTTTGCTGGATAAGTAATAATAACAGAATTTAAAGCTCTTGATATTTATATGAAATTGTAATTTATATATCAAATTCATATGACAATCTGAACAAATATGCTTATTTATTTGGTTTTGTAATTCAATATGATAAAGGAAAAAAAGCTTACGCAAAGGCTATAAGTAATTGGCAAGAGTAGGTAAAGAGATACACCTATACTTTGATGTTTTTTATTAAGCAATAATAATATAATTACTGGTAATACTCAATTATTTTTGGGCTTTTTTTGGGTTTGTTGCCTTTTCTTGCAAGTTTTTTACTTCTTTTAAAAGATTGCTTAATAATTTAAAAAACCGCTCGGTTAAGAAAAATTGTGAGGAGGCAAAAAAAAGTTAGAAGAGTCTTCTTTTCTTTTATTTTCAGGTGAGTGGTCGATTTTCACAGTTTTTAGAGAAATAGAGAATTTTTTGGCTGCTAGCCAAGCGATTAAGATTTTTGGCTTGGAAGCAAAATCCCTAGGTCTCTAATGGTTTTACTCCCATTAATGCTAAGTATTTTTGAATCTTGAATTAAGGGATTTTGAAAGCCGGTTACCACTAGCAGTTTATCTTTTAACTTTCTAATTTTTCATTTGCTTGCGGACAGGCTGAATTAAATATGTCACAATGAAGAAATTTACAACTTGTTAAAAATCGTTTAAAAAAAAGAAAATAAAAGCTATAATACGTATTTCAGATCAATTCTTTATTACTACCACAAATTTGAAATCGTTGTCGATTCTCATAAGTAATTGATACTAATACTATTCACATCTACCTAACAAGATAAGCAAGCGATTAGTTCAAACATCGTATAAATATTCTTACAGTCTGTAATTTGAAATAGCGATAATTAAAAAAAGTGAACAAAATGATCGGTAGGACACAAGTAACAGACAATATAATAATAAAAGAAAAAGATAAGTTTCTTATCTTTTCAGCAAATTGTAGAAATTAAGAGTAGGGTGAACGTAGATCATTTTTCATATGATCTACATAGTATATTAGATTTTTATATAGTAAATAAAAAAATGCTTCTGATAAATTTTTTAAGATTTTGTCCAATTTGTATAAAATTTATATAATAGTTAGTTTTAAATAGTTTGTTTATAATAATAATTTGCGCAATATTCATTGCTTTAAAAAAAATCAACTTTACATATAATTAAATTTTTGTAGGACGATAGATTGGTCAGATTATATGATGTTTACTGTACATCATATAATATCATATAAATTGGTTACACAAAGTTGATCTACAATCAATTTTATATGAAATTGGAAATTTGTACACCCTACCTTTAATATTATAAATGTATATACTGTATGTACATGTCAAAGTCATATGGTATGAGTATATGCACATGTATGCATAGCTAGCCAATTGTATTACTACTATTTCACTCGTTTCACTATATATATTAATACAGATAATCTATAGATAATTATCCGAACTTAAAGTAACTATCTGGATAAATTATCTGTTGAACAAAATCATTATCTGTTATCTGTATTATCCGGATAATCCAGATAAAAAATCTAACAGATCAGAATACTAGGAAGCTAAGTAAAGGGCATGATAAAACCATTTTGGATATTATCGGCCAAGCTACAGAAAAGCAAAGAATAGAGGTGATCCTAACAGAGCCAGCAAGAGCTTATTGATGATAATTTGAAAGTTTTTTATATGTTGGAAAACAGAAAATTGGAGACAAATCTTGACTGCAGCAAATCGCATTTAGGTACTTCAGTAACCGAATGAGTCTTTATTGTAATAGGGAGGGAATCGTAGGCATTAGTCTTAAAATCCTAGAGTAGTATACTCATATCTCAAATAAGAAAGGCAGAATTGCCCAAAAAAATACTATACAATAATGTAATATTTAATAAAATATGTAATATTAATTAAAAATATATATTTAATAAGTATAAAATATAATGTAAATAAGAGTAAATAAAAAATATAAAATTTTATATTAAATTGCGAAACCTTGCAAAATATTGTAAAACCTTGTGAAATATTTGAAAACCTGTAAAAAAGCATGAATATAAATATGTATATTGTTTATTTATGTTTTAAAAAATTTTAAAAATTTGTGAAAATTTGCAAAATATTGCAAAATATTGCAAAACATCACAAAATATGCAAAATATTACTTCTGCAACTCCTGAAAGTGTATTTTTTTATTTCATCTATTTTGTAATATATTGTATCAATCATAAGATTTTTAAAATATTATGCCAATAACTTATGTAAGATTACATATATATAATTCACTGATGTACTATAGTGTAAACTTATATAATTATTACTCCTATATAATACTCTGAACTAATTGTAAGTTTTTCGCAAGTTTACTCTTGTGTAAAAACTTGTGGAGGTTTATACATATTTTTTTTGCTAATGTAGATGATCCTCTGAAGAGCCTTAATTTTTCTATATAATATTGCAAAAGACCTGCTAGGTAAGTATGCTCATACTACATATAGACCAATTATTACAAGTTTCAAAGCAGTAGCAGCACTTATTACAGGTACTATTGCACTCTATTATACTCACAACTAAGACCAATTTGGTCAACAATAGATCTAAGCAAAGGATTGCTCTAGCAAATGTTATGCTAAGATCGGAAATAATCCAATATTAGCTATTTTGGATTCCAGGCCCACCATCAATATAATATCAATAAAACTAGTAAAAAAATTAGGCCTTACCATAACTAGGCCCTCTATTACTATGATATTATAGCAAGTAGTTCTTGGAAATAAGTATTAGAAAAATTAGTTAGTATAAAACTAGTAGTACAAAGTATACTAGTATCTACTAAGTTTCAAGCTATTAAAAGCCCAGAGGAAATAATGCTGCTTATGAATAAACTGGTTCCAAAAGGTCTGTGCCTATTCTATTTTAACAAAAAGAAGTTATATACCTGGTACCTGGTAAAAGTGTAGAAGTACCTATATACCAGATAAAGGAGAATAAAGTTAAACTGTTCCAGAATAAAATTAATAACAAGAAAGATTTTTCAATAACTATAAAAAGGAAAATAATCTTGAAGAAGTTGGGAGTTACTATACAGATAGAGCAGTAACAAATGAAGAAGAAGCATTTACTACTTGTGTAAAAGAAACCAGCCTAGCAATATAACCTTACTGCTATAGAAGAACTTATGACTTCCAACTATAGTAAGAACATCAGCAAATTTTATATATAGATATATATCGATTACTAACTGGTAAGATATATATCAATACTCATCACCCCTGTCGATTACTATCGATAGTGATAGTAATCGATAGATATCCGGTTAATACTCTGTCAATTACTATCGATAGTGATAGTAATCGATATATATCCGGTTAATCAATATATCGAATATGATATCAATTAATAATTATTATATTTACATAATCATACTTTTCATATGGGCTGATTTATAGAATTGCCAATAACTTTTGATATACTAATTAATTTTTGAATAATTTTATTACCAAAATGTTGGTCTCGATGAGACGGTTCTAATGAATCCAAAATCATCAAAATCCAACCACAGGATCCCAAGATAATTAAGATTTTGTATAATTTTATATTAACTTTTACTATGTAGACAATCAACGTATGGATTGGTTTTCATATATGAAAACCAATCCAT
>QKWP01001659.1:95209-117733 GCA_003550325.1 Gigaspora rosea | reverse complement strand
CAGAGCATTGTTAGCTTGCGCTTTTGAAATAACATGTTGAGTTACAGTTTTCCAGTTGGTCGATTTTTTTTCGCATATAATAATCACACATGGGCCCGTAATTCTACTAGTAAATGGCATTTTTGTCTTCTAAGCAAAGTATGCCAGGGAGTAAGATGATTTAGAGATTATTTTGTAAGGTTAATATTAGCGTTCGTTTGAAGCTAAAGATGATTTTTACGGGGAATTTTGTTAGTGAAACGTTACATTTCTAAAAAAGTACTTTAAAGTGTATAAATAAGTTACCCGGGTAATTGATTTACATCGACCAATCAGACGAATGTCCTCCTATGAACCTGGATTGAGTACCATAAAGCCAAAAATCCAAATCAGGAATTAATTCCTACATTCCGTGATATTTTCCGTGGCATATTCGACGCATTTTATGTTTGACGCATTTCGTGTTTATCCACTGATTCCGTGATTCTGATCCACATTTTGTTGTATTATGTCTGAAAAAACAAAATATATAAGGAATTACATTTTCTACGTAATGTTTTAAATCATCTTATTCCCTTTTTTCAAATTTTTTTAAATACTGCTATAATAAAAACCACCTTTTATTACCCTTAAAAAAATCAAACGCGACATGTTTCTTTGTGCTGCTTGTCCGAGAAATGAACTCATTATGGGTATGGGTCTCCCGAGTTCATTTAAAAATTCAATTTATTCGAATTTATTCGGAAAGGAGCTTAAGAACCAATATTTTATATTCGTTTTTCTTTTAAATTAGAATAGTTTTTTTTACTTTTCTTAAAAGTTTCCTTGGCAGTGTCAGGGGAGCCCTGGAGTATATTCGTTCCAAGGTAAAGACTTCGCATACTTTATTTTTTTTATATGTCAATTTTTTATATTTATTGTCTGTCGTTAAATTTTTATTTCTCCATGATAGATCTTACCAAATAATAATAAACTTTCAGTTTTCGAAGAACCCGTCGATAAGGCATTGCTACGCCTCTCACAGGATAGTAAGTTTACGGGCCCTCTACCTAAAGTCTCTTAAATATAATAAGAGAAGATATTGGTAGGTTCCTGCTTTAGGTAGACAAGGAAGAACTCTAGGCCTTTGAGAACTACTTTGGGCACTTTGTACCCGATAAGGGGCCTTGAACAAGTATCCATGTTATTGGCAATGTTGTTCATGGTGTCTACCGCAGAAACGGAGGATACAACTACGGGTTGTTATAAACCTGGTCATAGGATACACCCGTTACATGGTTACATGGTGACTAGGATGAGTAAACTAATATTTTTAGCTGAAACTAAGTATCCTATTAAATTTTTATTTTATTTTTTTTTAAGTTTTTTGATTAATATAAATTAAAATTAGTTTTTTTTTTAAATTTGCACTATTGAAAAAAATCAAATATGTAGTTCGAAATAAAAATGTAATATAAATAATATATATTTTTTAAAAAAAAAATTTCAAGTTATTTATTAATAATTTTTTAAAAATTGTGCACGAAATTAACTTGTAGCATTATTCGATATCAACTATCAGGCCAACTTCTGAAATCGAGTAAGTTTGAATCGAACAATTAACACTCCTACTTATGACCCATAATTGCCTTAGTTGAATAACTTACTCCCTGCATCTGCATACTCTCAAACGCGAACCTTGTTAGGGCTTATATAGAAAATTGCTCAAGAAAATCTTTTTTTGATTGTCGGGATTATGAGTTTACAACAACATGCAGATAGAATGCCGTAAAAATTACGCAATTATTTGCTCACACTAATGCTTAACACTTTTTTCTATCCAACCGATATTACCAAACAACAACCACAAAGTAAAACGCATATCTAAAGCCAGAACGTTAGGATTAGGGACTAAAATTTATAGGGCTAAAACAAAAATGAATGCCACTTAGTTCAAAACAATTCTTGAATTTATTAAATCAAACACGAAACATTCAAAATTTATTATATCGAATGACCGCCCAGGAAAAAAGTATCAATTATTACATTACTGTATTATAAAAGTACTTTATTTTTTAACATTTCTCTCGAGAAATTCATATAATTTCTTGCCATTTTCAACTCCAATTAAAATTTGTAACTCTCTTAAAGATAATTCGGTTAGTTCACGCAAATTTTCAACTTTTGACATAACGTGCTTATAGTTTTTCGCGGTTATCCCGGGTAATGCACGAAGGATATCCTGATTATAAAAATTTTACATGAACATGTACATATAAAACTATAAAATAAGTTGGACAAAAAAAAAAAATTTATTCACCTGTGGTGACAAGTTATAGTCAGGAAAATCCTCATTTTCTATCCCGATAGACTGCGCTGTTTCAAGCTCAGGCTCATCACGCGATTCCTTTAAAATTATTAATTGAAAACTATCCATTAATTTTTGTCCAGTAAGAAGTATCATACTGATATTAACTTACTTTTAGATCCTCAAATATCTGGACAGTTGCGTGAGGACTTGAAGACCAAATTATTTTTACACGAGGGAATGTCAAAGTAAGCAACACTAGTTTTGAAGAAATATCGTTTATGTTGATGTCAGACTTTAAATCATTTATTGCCTAATGTAAATTTAACGATTGGAATAAAAATTAGTATATATCATTTTTTAGAATAATCATTAAAATTTTAACAAGGCTTACTTGAAGTGTAAACGTTTGATTTTGTTCAAACTCAATTAATAATACGGGTTGTTTATAGTATATTGACATGGTTTCGCATTGTGTATATCTTTGGATAAAAGTTCAGAATACATTAATTTATGTTATTTCTTAAGGGAGGTGCCGTTTATTACGTAATTTCAAGAGGGGGGAAGGGGGTTAGCAGTCTATCACGTCTATATATTATATATAAAAATTATGATTGGCTGCTAATTAGATCACGGAGGGGGGAGGGGGTATGACCTTCTAATAAAAATAAATTACGTAATAAACGGCACTTCCCTAACAAAGTAATTAAAGTAATTGGCAATACTTACAATCTACCCGAGATAAAGCTTCCGATTAAGTCAGAGATTGATTTTCTCTCGACACAAATATCTGGTGATAAAATATAATCACCAACTTTTAATGTACATGGAAGGATTTCTATGCCGTGTGCATGAAGAAGCGATGGTAAACTGCTACGAAATTCTCGAATGTCTACTATAATCTAAGCAGATCAATTTAAAATTAAAGTAATTCCAAGGATAGGTACTAATATTTTCAAAGACTTGACAAATTGCTTTTACCTTATGTGCAATTGGTTGAACAATTTCTCTTCCACCTGCTATACGAGTGTTAGTTGTTCTCAAAAACATATCAGCTGGATTACGCGAAATAATTTTCGGTTTGCCTAAAGGAATTGCCATTACCTTTGTTCATACAGCAAAAAAAAAAAAACCGATTATTATCACGTACTATGCTCATAAAAGTAGTGATACAAATCGATGAAAAATTTTCAATCGATTAGTTGACAGATCATTTTATCCAACTAATCGTTTGACCAATTAATCGATTGACCAACTAATCGATTGGCCAATTAAATAAACGAAGTTTGGTAAAATACACGTAAGGTAGCAACTAAACAGCCGTGTTAATATTCTTATATGATCGGTTGATTAATCGACCAATCGACTAGTCGATTAATTGATCAATCGACTAGTCGATTAGTTGGCCAATCGATTAATTGATTAGTCGACCAATCGATTAATCGACTAAGTTGGGTCTGTAAAATTCAAATCGACTAGTTGTCAACTTTACAACTAATCGATTAATTCGATTTTCGATTTGAATCACTACATAAAAGTTTATCAAAATGAAAAAGTGAGACCCACAGATTTTTCATAAATCAATTTTTCAAAAGCTTCTTTTTCTTTTCGTATAACGCTTAAATATCGTTGTTCTTCTACTGAATTTTCGTATATCATAAAATATACTTTGCATGATATTCCAGGATGTATTGCGCGGAACATCTATATATTATATTGAACAATCGTGTCAATTTATAAGTTTTAGATAAAGACATGATTGATCCATTACCTCTACACGTCTAACAAATCTTTGATCCGGGTGATAGATAATTATATATTTAGGTTTTAGCGCCTCCAACATTCTATCATCATCTCCAGAAATTGGTCGAATAATAACTAAAGATTGTAACGGAAGAAGTCCAAAGTATGTTGAAAACGCTTTGGCATCAAATTCATCATCATCATATATCTCATTAGTTTTTGAAGCTTCCTTTTGTACAGAGCTTGTAGCAAAGGATGTGATATTACTATTGATACTATGTAATAATATATAGTATTAGGAAAAAAACTATATAACTTATCAAAACAAATAATAGAATAATTAATGCATACAAATTTGCTATTTCTTTCGCTTCTTCTTCGATTATCGAGACAGTGGTTCGCGTTGACGACGCAGCAGCAGCTACTGACCCTCCACGAACACGCCTTCGTTTGTTAGGTGGTTGTTGTCCACGTTGATACTGTTTTTTTGACTCTATTTTATCAAAAATAAATAAATAAAATTTATGTATTATATATAACCAACATTTATGATTACAATGTCTATCATACCTGATGATGTTGCCTTTTTATTACTACTTTCTGGACTATCCTCACTTTGAACAGAATTTTTCGATGAATTAAACAAATTTTCGCTTACTTTTGTAATATCTCCTTTCCATTTAAAATAATTTTGCAGCAGTCGTCGTAATAAAGGCCCACCCCGTCCTTGACCTTCTTCTAATCCTTTATGCATCGTAGAAAGATATTCGCGTAATTGAGAACATTCGCGCTCATTTTCGGCCATTATCAAAATAATATTATTCGATTCTTCTATATATTTTAATATTTGTACCATAAAATACATAAAATATATGTAAATAAAATTAACACGTAAAAAAAAAAAAAAAACCTTCATCGGAAGGCGGAAGGCCTGATAACGACTCAATTTCGAGTTCTATTTCATTAACTATTTCGGCCAACAACCCCCATTTCGGCAATTCTTCCAATACTGGCACAATCCCTGGTGGATATCCTAATTTATCTGGTTTTTTGCCTTTTCTCTTATCATTGTCACCATTACCATCGTCATCATCGCATTCTACAATGTTCTTTTGAGTTTCTCTAAGATATACGCGACTTTTGGCCACCTATATAATAATAATATTATGCGACTGTGACTAAAAGGTTTAGATGCATCGAATTATGATATAAAGTTAAAATTTAAACACACAGAGAATATAGTGTTTCCAGCGTCCATAAATATCCATGGTGATTGTTGCTGCTGACTCAACTTAGATGATGGCGTTTGACTCGCTAGTATGGTTTCCAAGAAACTATGAAAAGTCACGCAATCATAGCTCACCAGATATCTATTAAAAACATAAGATCACTAAAATGTATTTGCATTTACATATGGACATATAAAATCTTTTGATATGAACATACGTGAGTAGCTTTCGTAACATTGTCAAATCGCCGATCAGCAACTTTGTCTTCTGCCCAACGCGATGCCACACTGGATCAAGTTGTTGCCTTATTATATGATCAAAAGATCTAAAAAAAGCTTGCTCTACAGTTAAATCTTCGATGTCTAACTAATACCGTATGATGCAACAATATAAATAAATGTGAAATTGTTGGCAACTACGGAATATACTCAATAAAATACCCAAGCAATATTTGTCTTTCTAAGTTCTGCTACACAAGCTTCGATACACTCAAGGATAGCTGATTGTATATCATTCATTGAATTAGACAGAGGTTGATATAATTCAATCACTTCAACCTTCCGTTCTTCAAGGCACTCGCGTATAGTCATATGAAATCTTTGAATAATAATAATAATTAATAAATCATTTTTATTTCTTTAAAAATATAAATGAAAGAACAAATAATATAATAATTCATAATAGATACCGGGGCCATAAGAACACTTTGCGTAATTGGAGATACTGTACAGTTGTTTGTAATGGTGAAAATCCAGTAAAGGATTCAGGTGAATCTGAAAACGCTTTAATAAATCCTTCCTTATAATAATAATAGTAACCGAAAATAAGCATGTACACATTGCGCTCATATAAAATATACATATGTACACATAAAAGATCACACGCCTGATTTTCCTCTTTATATACCCTCAATATGAATGCTTCTATTGACGTTTCATTTACCCTGACAAAATTTATACATTTAAAAGATGGGTTTCATGCTAAAACAGCTAAAATACCACTTTACATAAAACAAAGTTAAGTTTACTTCTCTGCATGGTTTACTAATATTCCAGTAATAAGATACGAAGGAATTCGCTTTGTCAATAGGTCCACTATAAGAATTCGAGAGGTGATCGACAAGATACCACCTGAGAGATACAATTCAGATCTACTCTTTGAAATAATATAATAATATACATATTTTTTTTTATTGTAAAACATTTTTGGTTAATTTACACAAAATCCTATCGCTATTTTTAAAATTTTACAAACTGAAAGTGGTGCTTATTTGCGGGCAGTTCTAAGCATTTTTACTAATTTTCTAAATTTATAGGATAAAGGAACTAACCTCTCTTTGGCACCCATTTCATTATTCACAACCCTCAGGCCAGGTTTTCTAACGCCCATTTCTGCAAGTTCTTCTTTGATTATAATTTCTTCATTTGCGGGAGTATTTAACAAAATTACCAAATGGTTTGTATGAGAGTATATTTTAAGGAGTGCACATATTATGCTTCTTAAGCCTAAGCCACGACTAAGAATCAAGAAGCCATCTTCAGCTAAAATTTCATCTAATATTTCTCGTTGATATTGTAGAGGAAGGTTTGTCGTAACGGAAGTCATGAATGTCAGCTATGATTAGATCGAAATATAGTATGACAAAGTTAGATCGATCAACCGATTTTGCTTTAAGCTGTTTAACAAGGGTTGAGTCGCACAGGATGCAGATGCGGTGAGTAAATTATTAGTCAGGGGTTGTAGGTAGGGTTCTGCAAGTAAACGTGCCGGGTACAAATGGCACTATGCCAGGCACTGTTGGCACTATGCCGGGCAAAATAATAGTGCCCTAAGTGCCTGCCACCTTTTTTTTCGTTGTGCCCGAACAGTGCCAGTGCGTGTATTATAAGAATACATTTGATAGATAGATTGATCTGAGCATTCCCGACACTTTACACTTTATCATTTATTTTAAATCATATTCTATTTTTTTTTTCCTTTACTAGGATCTACTACCTTTATTTAATTATTAACGACACTATAACTCGTATATATATTAAGCCACCTAACGAAAGTTCAAAACTTAATTTTTACTGAATTGTTTATGTAATATAATATATATCGATATTATAATTTTGTTTTTTATTTTCGCTTCTATTCACTCTAAGAGGCAATTACTATTTCTAATCGACATAAGTTTGTTCTGATATATAAAAGGTTATAAAGAAATTAAAAATTGAGCAATGCTATAATATTACTTTTCACCTTCTTGATAGAGTAATAGTATAATTAAATTGACTAGCTAAAATATCTTTTATACTTTATAAAATAATGCTATTGCTTATATATAATAATATAAACATTACAAACATGTTAAATTATATATAATATATCAGATATTACAACATGTACTGCATATACGTGCAACTATTATTTGAATAAATGATCGTAAAATTGATTTTATTAATTGATCGTATAAATATGTAATATACCTAACACTATTGGCACAGTACCGGCACCAATACTCGTGCCAGTGCCTAGGTAAGGCCCGTGCCGGTGCCCTAAAATTTAAAGTCAAGTTATGCCCGTGCCTTAAATGCCCTCTTTTTGCATAGGTATGTGCCGGGTTTGCAGAACCCTAGTTGTAGGGTAAGCGACGGGAAAATGAGGTAGGAAGTTGTAAGGGTTCAAGAGAGGGAAAAAAGTGAGGTCGAGAAGATAGGTTATCAGAAATTTGGGTAATTCGGAACGGTTGTGATTAAATTAGGTTGTTAATCTAAATGATTGAGGATTAAGCGTTACAGTGTACATAGAGTCGGTATTATATATTTAATTTTTGAATAAGTAATTGTATAAGTGATAGGGGAAGTGGGGGGTGGGTTAGTTATTTGTAAGTTTGATATGAGGGAAGAAAAGGGAAAGGGTTAGTGCAGTGAGAGATTGTTTTGATTATAACTAAGTTATTGAGTTATGGTTATTAGGTATAATACAAAAATATTGGTATTATAAATTGATTGTATTAAAAGGTAGATAAGGGATAGTTTTCATTCGTAAATGTGATATATATATTAAAGATTATGATTTGATAGATTATTTAAGTGAATTAATATTTATTTTTAATTTAAATATAAATATTAATTTGGTTTAGTATGTGGCATTTTAGTGATGAAATATAAATGAATAAATAAGATAAATGGTATTGATGATAATTTATGGTATTAAGGGTATGGGTGGAAAAAATTCAAAGGAATTTGTAAAGAAATTAGGGTGGGAGTGGGAAGGGAAGAATTGAATACGGAGGTTTAGTATAGGGATATTAGTGAGTTATAATTAGGGAAAGGTGAAGTTGACTTTATAAATATTGATTATAGTGGCTTATGGTAAAAAGAAATAAGGTAAATTTGATTATAAGTATATATATCTTATAGTTATATATGTGTTAAGACGAGAGAATAGGGATGATTAAAATGAGATAGTGTTACACAATAATTGGATTGTTGTACAAAAATATAACAATGACATAAATTTTAAACATGCATAAAACATTACACGAGCTTTTTAATATATAAGTTATATAAAATAAAAGGCGGATGCATCATACGGTTACATATTGAAAGAATTTTTATTAGCTTATGAATTTATGTTTTAAGATATTATCGTAAGTTTATGTGTTATTAAGGTTATTAAGGGTTTCGTGGAAGGTTAAAAGAATAGTTATGGTAAAGGTTTGAGTCCGTTTGCGTGTATTAAGTATAACTTTTCATATTCTCTTAGTGCAGCTTTTGGAGGTTTCAAGTATTTAACATTAAAGTTTATCAAGTTAAAGGTTATTCCAGGAAGTGGCACGACTCATTGCAACATAGGCTTGACCTTCAGCAAATATAGTTTCATCAACTCTTGTGGTTACGGGAGGTAAAGTTAATCCTTGCACTTTATGAGTGGTCAGAGCGAATGCGTTTTGAAGCGGAAATTGTTTTCATGAAGCCCTTTTTTCATCAATATAAAAGTAGGAAGTCTCTTTTTGAACAATCACCTTGATAATATTTGAGAATGTAGAGAAAGTTACTTCAACATTATCATTGTCAATGAGCTTTGTTACGATTCCTATGAAGCCATTGCATATGTTATTATCGAATAGTTTGTTATTTACGAGCTCCTTCTTGGATGTGTACGGAAGACAGTAAGTTAGTTAGATATTTGAATTGGGAAAAAGAGTGATTGTGATCAAGAAGTTCAAAGTCTATGGTGTCAATAGACAAAGAGAGTAATGGTTCAGAGGAGTTTTCATCAAAAAAGAGGTAGGTACAAAAGAGCTTGTTAATTTTCTGTGCTTCTTGTCATGTGCCTACAATATGAGTGGTAGCATGAAAATGAGAAGGATTATTGTCAGTATTAGTTTTTGATTGTAAGATGCTAATGGATCTGTCTGAAGGTTTTCTGATTCTAATTTCTTGAAGGATGTTATAGAAATCAAGATCATCACGTTGTCTCTGTGGAATACTTAGAAAGAGAGGAAAGAAAGGAGTCCAAGCGAGGGATTGAAATACATATTTTGGTTTAACAGGAGGTAATTGCGCTAGGTAACTGACTACCAGAGTAGGTATTCCACCAAATATAAAATTGTTATTGTGGATTCTCGCAAATATATCACTGGTAAAGGTAAAAAGGTTACCGTCTATCATCGATATTTCTTTTATTATTATAAATTTAATTTTTTTTAAATCAGTTTCATCATTAGGATTAAAATGAATTAAGGTTTTATAATGACCATCATGAAAACGAATTTTCAATGCAGAATATAATGTTTTGCCACCAATATTATAAGCAGCTACACCAGTAGAGGCAAGGAGGAGGTAATATATATTTTTTGTTTGCAAAAAAAAAAGTAGTTAAAGTAACAAAATCTTTTGCCCGTTACAGCAGAACCTGTAAGGAAGAAGTAAGGGTATTTTCCAGCAAAGGAGTGACCCCAAATATTGCATATAGTAGAATATATTTTGTATTGTTCATTGTCTAGAGTTAGAGATGAACAGGGGGTAAGGTTGGGGCGATGTTTTTGTAGAGAAAGGAATTGGTCAAACATCAAATCAAATAAGTCACGATTTTTAAATCTTGTAATAAGAAAGTTAATATGGGCTGGTGCATAAAGATATGTACCTCAAATAGCTCTGATTAAAATATTTTTTGCACAAATTAATTTTTAATTTTTTTAATTTAATATACTTATTAGGTTACCGGATTGATAAAAATAAAATTATTTTGATTATTTTATTGATAAAATAAAAAAATTTATTAATAGTAACTTTTTTTAAAAATATTTACTATATAATTTACTATAGTAATTTATATATATGTAGTATATACGTGTATATAGTAAAAAATCTGATTACCTCACTTTAAAGCTTGATTTCTTAACAACCAGTGATTCAATTTTGCTCAAATTTTTACCATATCTTTATCATATGCACATTAATGCACTTGCGCAGTACAAACTCATAGAACTGCATATTGGTTGCGAAATTATTTAAAATGTCTTTTTTTAAAAAAAAAATTGGGGGTTTTTTTCAAATACAGTGAATTGTACATGCTTAATTATTAAAATAAAACAATGTTAAAACATTAAAAATAATATAATAAGTTAGATTAAAACCTATTTTATTTGATACTAAAAAATTTTTAATAATTAATTAAGAAAAAAAAATTTTTTTCTTAGTGTCAAAATTATGAAATTTTTTGAGGTACATATCTTTTCGCACTGCGCCATATTGAAGTATACGATTCTGATATATAAGTCTTTTGATATAGAAAACTGTTTCTTTGAGCTTCTGTTTCCTGTTGGAATCTTAGAGGAAAAGCAGCTTCAAAACGGTCTTTATATGTATTAAATTCAGCAAGTAGTTCTTGTTCTGATCTTGCAGGAAATTTGAATATAAGATATTGAAAAAAAAGGGTTCACTATCCTCTATTCTATAGGAAGCAAATCTTAAAAGGATGGGAGTTTTTCTCTGAACGACAAGCCTGTTTTTGCAGTCACGAGCATAGAGTAATGATGAATTCTGACTTGGTTGTCTAGATCCGATGGTATAATAGCAAAAATAGTCAGAGTAGATAATAGAATTAAAGAGTTCAGTACAGGGACGGTTGAAGTATTTGTCAATGGCATCGTCCTAGTAAGGGGGTCTTCTTCAGTATTATTATCTCCCGTATCATTTAAACGATTGAGTAAATGAATGGGTTTGACTGATCTTGGTCTAAGTTCAGAGAGGGCAGAAGGAAGATATGTAACGGAAACAGAACACCTGGTCAAAGGGTACTGTAAGAGAAGGATTATAAGTTCTATAGCATCTAGTCGGCAAGCCATGATATGTTTTCTATAATCATTTTGCTTGTCGATATCAAAAAGCTAGGAAGGTTCAGCTTTCGTTACGTATTTAGTTATGTATTTAGCAAAGCCATTCGAAGTTATATACTGAAAATTAATATGTCCTCTCAATATAATTAGGGTTTCAGGATAATAAGGAACGACCATTCGGTCAGCTTCTTTGGTATGATGATAAATAAAACAGAGGTTATTAGGTGAGCAGTATGTATAATTAGAGAGAGGTTGAGGAAAACCTTTGGAACATTGTTCATTCGTATAACCCAGTGGCCGGCACCTGAGATCACAGTGATGGATCTAAAAAGATATAACTAACTGATATAGGTTAGGTTCAAGGACAGGATCCGGGATATCAGCACAGATTGTATTTAAAGAGATCAGATCTGGAATTTTTTTTCAGTATAGGCAAAGCCGTGTATATGTATGGTGCCCCTGTTTTGAAACTCGTCACGTTCGAAAAAATGTTCCCACTTGCCCCAGTTTACTAATTTAGAATTTTTCCATAATTTGTTTCTTATATTATTTAGATAGTTACGGTAGAACATATAAATATGAAGAGGACGATTAGAAGGTAAGGGGTCTTGATTATCAGTTGATAGTAGGATTGTTTATAGATGGGGCCATTTGTCTTCAGCCATTGTTGTTGTATAGAATATTTGAGGGAGACTATATGCATGTATTATGGTATTAACTTGATGTTGTTTTTTTTTAAAAAAGGGAGAAGCGGTTCTAAGATAAGAAGGTATGGTTGTAGTTTTTGTCTTATTAATAATGGGGTGATTATTATAGGAGCTTGTAGCGATTAGATCAGATCTTGTAGGATGGTATTCTCGATTAATCGATTGAGTAGAGAGTAGGCGATGTTGGTTTTGGAAGTGACATTTTTTTTCCAGGGTTAAATAAGACCAGTGAGGCCAGTACCAGTGTAAGCGAAAACGTGGATCTGGGTATAGCATCCTTAATTTTATATATTTTCCATAGGAGTCAATAGAGGGTTGAAGGTCAAATTGTTTCTTCATGTCTTTATAATGACCTTTACTATTAGGAAAAAGGTCAGGAAAAATTAGTGCCTCTAGGTCAGGGTTGTCAAAAAGAATTGGAAGAGTAATATTATTGTTAGTAGGTAAAGAAGCAGCAATTAAACGAGAGTTATGAGCATCTTGATCATAAATTTCGCGTGGAAAAGGAATATTCGGAACAACCAAGTCAGAAGGGCACGGTATTTCATTAGAAAGCTGGCTTCGATACATGTTAAACGAAGAATCAGTAGAAAGAGATTGTCTTGCTAGAGGTAAAGGTACAGGTACAGGAGATTCAGGTTCAGGTGGTGTTGTTATTAAATTAGAATGGTATTCTTTAATAAGATCATTATTTTGCTTTAGCCATTCAGAAGCAGTGATTAAAGAAGGATGAAACCAAGAAGGAGGGAGGTTCGTTAATATTTAGATAGGTGCCGATTGAGCCAGAATACACTTGAAAAGATCTGTAATTGTGAGTAATACCTAATAAGCCAGACAAATGACGATAATTCGAATAACAGTTTGTTCTGGGGGCTCTACCCAAAGAGCAATTCATGTGAATTAAAGAAAGGTATTTTCTATAAATCATAGGAACTTGTTGGATTTCAGGAGAAGTTAAAGGTAATATAGGTAGTATACGCCTTGTATTTTGTCGCTTGCATCCATTACTAACAGCAATTTGGGTAGCATTTCGATTGTTTAATCGCGTGTGTACAGGAATATTAAAGACAGAAGTTAAAGGGCAAGTTTCATTAAAATTATAAGGAATCCACTGAGCAGAAGATCTCATCATTAATATCGAACAATATGCACATGGTATTGAAGGATAATCAGTTAATATTTTTGTCTGAAATTTAGATAGGAGTCGTTGAAGGTTAGGTCGTTGATTGAGAGGGGTAGGTTTATCATGAAAATTAAAGGTAAAGTATTGTGTTGACGAGTGAATATCATTTGGAGCAGGTGCATTTGATAAGTTCTGGTTTATTTCATTCCTGTAATGATATAATTGGAATGAATAATCAAGAGAGAATTGGTAAGTATTTCAGCGTTAGGCTGTGTATCGGATTCAAAAGTATGGAGAGGAAAGTTTGGATAGTATAGTTAGGCATAATATAAAAATTTTTTTTTATATTTGGAGATGGCAGTGAAAAAATCGAAAAATTCGATAGTATGAATTAGCTGAAATCGCATAGTTTATATATGAAAAATAAATTTTTTTATTTCGAGATTGAGGAATTTTATTTTGTTTTTAATCAATATATTTTTACAGGGATATTTATTAATTAAAAAAAATATGTAATTCGAAGAAAATGGGTAGTGAAAAAGCAGGTTACAGGTATTTATTTTATATTTACTCATATTTTATACGGTAATTATATAGTAATACATAGTAATTTTAAATACAAGTATTGTCAAAAGAATAAATAAAAAAATTCTCATTTTTATAAGATAAGTATTTTACTATAAAAATATCAGTTTTTAATAAAAATTGATTTAATCGATTTGATTTTTTAAATATGATCAATTTTTAGGTAATAAGATTAATTAGCAGATACACAACGTGTAAAAGTAGTTTATTTAATAAAAAAGAGATTCTAAAGTAATAGATCAATACAGAATAGAGACATAGTTTTTACATAAGCTACAGAAGCTAGCAAGGTAAGCGAATTAAGGTTGCTTTACATTAGTTGGCTTTTCTGAAGATAGATCGGACGAAAGATGATTAAACGAAGGTTGATTGGATGGAAGATGATCAGATGGATGTTGATTCGACACAGGCTGATTAGATGACGTGGAATCGAGTACAGGTTTATTTCCTCTGATCTGATCAGTAAGATATATAAGATCGATAGCGGAAGGTTTGGCATTAGAAGAGGTTGGAGGAGAAGCGAAAGGACCAGATCTTTTTTTCTTGTTGAAACCTTGAGAGCTCATCATTACATATTGTTCATCGATCATATCTAGCTGGTTGTTAAATTTTTTATAAGATTTTAATTTTCCATTTACAAATGAGTTTGATTGCTAGAGTTCATTACCTGCATAACTCCATTCAATTTCCGAAGAAATTATGTGAGAAATTTTACTTTAAGAGCTAACTTTAAATCTTTCAATAACAGACAAAACTGTTTTTTTGAGACTATCTCTGAGAGAATTTTAACGGCTATTCACATTTGCATAAGACACAATCACATCGGAGTCTATGCCTTTTTGACCAGTTACAGCATTATATAGTTTTTTCGATAGCATAAAACTTTCTCGTCCAATAACATTGTTCGACTTATAAGAATTAGTTACAGCAGGGGCAGAGTAGATTAATAAAGGAAATGTATAAGGAAGATCTTCAGGCGTGCAAGGAGACTCAGCTTGAAAAAAAATCGGTACACTCTGGATAAAACTGACCTTAAAGGAAAAATAAATAAATGAATGTTATAAATAAATATTTTATTCTAAATATCTAATTTAATATAGAAAATTTCATATATATTCAAATTTTTCATGGAAGACATATCTTCCAATTATAAAAACGATCGAATTTTTTTCAAAATTAGTTATTAAAGACTCAGGATTTGCAGTGAAACCCTTGAAAGTAATTTCTCTATATTTATCTTCATCATCGTTGATACGGTACAAGGCATTTCCAGTTACAAATTTATTGTTGCCACTAACTGTTTTAACAAAACAGAATGTGATAAATACAGATGACATTTTATTTGAAGATAAGTATTTTGTAAATGGATTTATTTTATATTTGATATTTATCGAAGTTATTGATAGATCGAATATAGAGATAATTGTTAGAACGGATTTGTCTGCTTTTATTGAATTTTTAGATATTGTAATACGCAGCAAAGAATTTTATTTTAAATATTATTTAACGAAAGTGGCTTACTATGAAAAACTTTTTTTCCTAAAGTTTAATTTTTTATTGAATTTGAAAAAAGAGTAACTCACAGAATTGGCTTATTTTGATAAGATATATTTTTTATCTACTTTCAGTATATCTTTAAATTTTAATTAATTAACCAATTCTAAGAATTTATTTTGTAGAAAAATCATGTGTATTACACGACAAAATAGGAAAGCTACAGAATTAGCACGTTTCACAAGAGATTTTTTTTATTTATTTTTTTGATATATTTCATTTTAATCAATTACCAATCACACGAATTTTAATCGTAGAAAAATATTCAATATAGCATATAACGATAGAAGTAAGTAATATTTTAAAAGCGAATAGAAAGGAATTATTAGATGGTCTATTGATTCACCATCGATCATTACAAATATTATAAAATGCGATAATGCAATTTAAAATATTATTTAACAAATATGGCTTACTATGAAATCCTTTTTTCGCTTTATATAAAGTTTTATTTGAAAGAAATTGTTTTCTGGAATTATTAGAACGGTAATTTTCACGAGAATTTTTTTTTTGACAGGTTTTCATTCTAGTTGATTAAATAATCTGAGAATTTTATTTGTAAAAAAAATTGCATAGATCACAGGCGAAATATCGATATGTTCAATAAAAAAAGCAAGTGTAAAGTGAGTCATAGATGAAAGATATCAAAAAGTAGAACAGGTGAGATTTGTTACTTTATTAAAGATAATCTAGCAACTTACAGAAGATCAAATTAAACACAGCAGCACAGTATGGAGAATAAAAAATTAAGGTTTAATATTGGCAAATATTATTATCTGAGGATAGTGTACACAACGTTAAAAAGGCAATTTTATTCTAAGTAAAATTAAGTTTTTTGCGTACAGTTTCTTAAAGAGGTATATAATTTTTTCATAAAAACAAAGCAATTTAATTTTGATATAACATAACAAATATAATAGTATAAATTTGATATAAAATAAATCAATTTATTATTTTTCAATCAAAAAAGTGGTACAATCTAGATTTAAATTCAAAATCAGATAACAATAAGGGAAATAAATATTTATTATACTATAAAAAATAAGAAAAGTTTACTAATTAGTTTTATCAATAAGTTACTATAGAAACAGATTTTCAATAAATAACAATAGTTACATTGTTTGATCGAATAATATTGATAATAGTAATTATCAGTGGCTTAAGACAATAATACCCATATAGTATTAGATTGCAAGCATCGAAGCAAGTTTCTCGTGTACAGTTTCTTAAAGAGGTATATAATTAAAAAAAAAACAAACATTTTAAACTTGATAATAAGAATTGATAAAACAAATAAGAATCTAATAATTTTTTATTTTTAATTAACACGTTATTATACGATACAAATAATGAAAATTTCATTAATAAATCTTATCAATGAGTCACTAATAAGATTATTTTTTTCAGTTTATTAATAACAATCGTTACATTGTATAATCAGATTATATGATATTTTTCAAATTGGATTGTAATAACAAATAGCAATAGTAAACCATCAAATACTTAATTAAGACAATAATACTCGAGGTAATCTAACAAAAATTAAACTTTTTATAGTATAGATCCTTAATAATGAATAACAAAAAATTCTCGCTTGTATTCCAAAATCAGAAAAAACTATTTATTATAGAGCAAAAGTTTCTATTTCTCTAATTTATCGATATTATATTTATTTAATATACTTTGTTGTAAAAGACAAAATGTTTAATATTTTTTACATACACAACATATCATAAACTCTAAAAAAAGAATGTTCATTTCAAAGAAAATATTTCATAGACATGATCATTCTTGTTAAGAAGAAGGTATAGAGTTTTTTTTTCTAACGAACATAAATCTAAATCAGGTTAAATTACATTTAATGCAGCATATCTATAGTTATATTCATACTTTACTTCATTAGGACATACAATAAAGGTTGCACAGTAGCTTATCTGGTAAAGATAATTCTGGCATAAAATTTTTTTCTCGCCTATAAATAAGAGAGTTGTTCGCAGCAGAGTAAAACGGAGCGCTAGGATCAAGATCATGATTATAATCTTGAAAGATCAAGATCAATAGGAATATACATAAAACGATTTCAAATTCGTAACATTTCCTTTTTCCTTTTATAGGCATTTTTTCGCTAAAAACGATAATTGATTTAACTTAAAAAGATCAATTTCTTGATTAGAATGGTTCAAACCCATAGCACAAATTTGAAAAAGATTCGGGAGAGAGTTAAAATGCTGATTACTGGATTACCCTATATTGTAAAATCTTGATTTTTTTGGTTTTTTTCTTGATGATTTTTAAAACACTTGCAACGTTTGGTAGGATCTACTACCCTCGCGTTTTTAGATAATTATTTTATGACAGGGTGAAAGCCACGCAGCTAGCTAGTAAAATCTGCTATGCAGATCACATAAGGGTGAAATCCGCGTTAACCTATAAAACACACTATGCTAACGCGGATTTCACCCCAACTCTATGATCAAAGCGGGTTTTACTAGCTAGCTGCGCATGTTACACCCTGACATATTATTTTTATTATACTCGGAAATATCGATTTTACTTATTTACTATTTTCTATTACAGTATTAACTATTATCTATTCTGTAACGCCCACCCATCTACCCTACGAATCAATGCTCTATATACAGTACTAAAAAAAAAAAAAAATTCATATGACAATATCTTTGTTATACGTAGAAAAAAATATAATCTCACTGAGATTATCGCAAGGCTCTGCAAAGTCGTAGACGGATTAGCTTAACTAAGCTATGGTTCAGCTTGTGTTATGTGGAGCCAATTTAGAGCTATGTGCTAATTACATTATATGTCGTAACTATATCTAATTACTATTATAAACTTTCGTATTAATAATAAACTCTCGTATTTATAATATTTATAACTCATACAGAAGGGTCCCCAAAATTCTGGGTCGGGATATCTCGGAGTACATTGGCATTATTGTCAGCTGGATCGAAATTTAGTAAACTATTTTTGCGAATATTTTGCTCCTTCCAAATAGATCTTAATGTTCCTTTCTTATATTAATTCTCAAAACTCATTAGGGCTCTTTGCATCATGTGCACCTTTCTGAAAAACGCGTACAAGCTCTTATATGTATTGGCTTATGGTTAGAACATGGCATTAAGTTTCAAAACTAAATAATATGTTTTTATAATATTGCTGCTTTGCACATTCGCAAATTATTAATTAATGGAATATCTTTACACGTATTAACATTAATATGCAGGTACAAACTCTGTGATTTTTAAATTTATAATATAATCAATTTATGGTTCAGGTTTTAACTAATTTATTCATAATTCACTGTTAATTTTTTTGTACAGTATTAATTTATATCAATATTAAAAAACCTTCAATTGAGTAAGTATAATGTTTGAAAATAATCTATCTATCTAATAAATTGTTGGACCTTCGTAAATGCGCGCACATTCTTGGAACCAAACTCTAACAAAGTGCACTTAAAGATCAATAAGAGAAAGTGCATTTGTAGAGATCATATGTATATATATATATTTGAGCCAGAATTTGTACAATCAAACCCCTCTATAATCACCAAGTTGGTTACACATCAATATGTTGATTATATTTAAATGTGATTATAACTTTAACCTCTATATAGTCACAGTTATATTAAAATTTTTATAAAGTGATTATAAAAATTTATAATAAAAAAACTATTACAAATCATTAAATAGAATATTTATTAACCAAAATATACCATAACACAAATATTATTTTATTATTTTTTTTTACTAATAAGCACTTAAATTAATAATACTAAGGGAAGTGCAGTAAATTACGTAATTAGATAGGACTATTGACCAATCAAATTTTATCTTTTATAATATTAAAAAAACTCAAAAATGTCTTTGACCCTACGATCGATTACAGTTGCTACATAGTAAAGTCTAAATTTTACTATGTGAATCGATTAAAGTCGATTAAGTAAACTTGTTAAGAAGATCAAATTACACTCACAATAAAATTTTCATCAATATTGAAGAACTTTTTATTATTTGACTTTTTGATTTTACGTTCAACGAAAAAATTAAAATTTTTTAAAAAAAAATATTCGATGAACGTAAAAATTAAAAGTCAAATAATAAAAACTTCTTCAATTTTAATAAAAATTTCAGAATATATGTATTTTGATGTTCCAAACAAGTTTACTTAATCGATATTTATCGATTAACATAGTAAAATTTATACTTTACTATGTAGCAACTTTCCACGAATTTTAATTATATTAATACTTAGCTATTTTACTACTGTATATATGGTATATAGGACGTGATAAAGTGGGTAACCCCTCCCCTAATAAATTACATGATTTAAAAAAATTGGTGATTATAAAGAGGTATATTATTAATAAAATTGATAAAAAAATCAAAATTTTTTGGTGATAGTGATTATGAGTGATTTGTGACTATATTGAGGTTTTTTTACTATATTTAAGTCCGTTGCACAATATTGGGTGCTTATATAGAGGTGTGACTATATAGACTGTGATTATAGAGGGGTCAGACTGTAAATGTTATTTATAAAGGCTTTGCTCTTATAAGAGTGCACTTATAGAGGTTTTACTGCAATATAATTGGGCATATTTTTAAATTTATTTGGACAAATTGGACATGGTCTAAATGTTCAATATAAATTAGATCCGTTTAAACATTGTCCGATGACAACACTATATAAGACTCAATTTAAAATATATATTGTAGATATATTTAGATTTCTGGGTATTCTTAATTGGGCTTTGGATTTAGAATCACAATGTTTATTTTGCTTTTTGCATTATGTTGAAGTTATAAAATTAAGCTAAAAATTCGGTTACCAAGTCCAAGTCTCTGATTGTTAAAATTAAATTTTAGGCGCCAAATTACATATTAATAAATTGATGTCGAACCTCTAAAAAATTTTTTTGGACCTCTGATCTATACTGATAACATGTCTAACCCATCTTCGTCACTTTTGACGTATTATATTATATATAAAAATTTATTATATTAAATTTGTAGTCAAATTTTCAGATTTTGGGTTACTTAATAAATTCGTTATAATGTCTTTGATCGGTCAGAGATCTATATTTTTTCAGTATCAACTATTATTTATTTGGTTTCAACTACTATGCTGCTAAATGCTCACTGCATTTGCATCCTCTGGATGCGAACCTTGTTACATAATAATAAATGATTAAAATTTTTTCTACAATAATCTTAAAATTCATTTGAAAAATGCATATCTGCTTTGTAAGATCGATTCTTTGTCATTGTATTTACTAAAAAAACATCGTATATACGATAATAAACTGATTGTCATTTAATTGTATGACTCTGAAGTTATTTTTAAAAAATGATGATAGGTGTATTGAATTTTTCTTTTTACACCATGTGCTCGTGCATCTGAACTGTAATGTGATGTGATCTGCAATGATCTTTTTTTCGATAAGTAAAAATAAATTAAACAATATGATTAAACATACCAATCAGATTCTTTTGGTGCCTCTATACAAATAAATATTAGATAATCTCTAACCTTAATTAATTAGAAAACTTTTTAGCTATTTACAATATTACTGAAATTGTTGAAATGAAATTACTATACCGATTACAATCAATCATATTCATGCCTGTTACCTTACTGTGCTTATATTACTGCTATTGTATTTTAACCGGTATGCATCTTAATAAGCCTTAATGTTGATTCGAATACATATAACCATGAGATTCATTGAATTTCTTATATGATTTATTTATTGTCCTTTCTTTTTAACTAAAATAATCAATATCCTATTCTGGCCTAGCATTATCACTTATTTAAATATATAATACAATGGTATAAAACCTACTAGCTAACTAGTAAAATCCATTACGTAGCTTATGTTGAAGTAAATCTGTATTTCCTTATATTTTTGTAAGACAAAAAAATATCGCCCTTATGTTATAGTTATACTAATTTTACTATCTGTGCAAATTTTACCCATCGTAAAATAATTATTAAAAATTCAATAAACTTCTTTCTTACGCTACTTCACTTATATGTAAACCTTCTCTAAAACGAACTCGAAACTATACGAGAAAAACTATACCAAATTATATTAAATATCATTATTTACCCTAATATCGCATAAGTAATAAATAACTGTTTTTTTAAAATCCTGTATTTCTATTTTGGAATCGTGTACTGTATTTTCAATTTTGAATCGTGTATTTCTATTTTGGAATCTAAGCCATGTTTTTCCATGTTTTTGAATCATGTATTTCCGTTTTGAAAATGTATTTACATTTTGGAATCGTGTATTTTTATTTTAAAAACGTGTAATTTTGTTTTAGATTGTTTACTAAAGTAAAAAACAAACAAAGTCGCATACATGTTTGGTTCAAGAATTTTATATATAAGGGCATGAAAAATCTCTTTGTAAAAATTATGATCCGAATGATAGATATTTGATAAAAAAAGTAACTTTACCAGAAAGAATTTAAACACTTTACTTTGAAGATCCAATTTGAAGAACCCGTCTTACATCAGCAAATTTATAGTACCGAAATCTTTCGAAAGATCTTGTGTTACTGCAAAATCTTTCGAAAGATTTCGCATATCGCAATATATTTCGAAATATTTCGAAATATATTTCGAAATATTTCACTTTCGAAATATTTTGAAAATAATTTCAAAATATTTCGAAAGTGGATTTGAAATATTTTTCGAAATATTTTGTAATCGAAATAATTTAAAATATTTTAGAACTGGCTGGATCAGCTGGATTAGGATATGTAACCTGGGTCATGCCAAGACGCATTGGACTATATTTTCGAAATAGTTCAAAATTTTGTATTATGTATCAAAATTAATCTACAAATTCTGTATTACAAGATCAGATCAGATTTTTGTTTATAAATTAGATCTTCTATACAGTTTTACATTGTTTTTTTTCTTTCGCTTTAACAATTACATAGTGTTTTGAATCACTG
>QKWP01001659.1:74587-87147 GCA_003550325.1 Gigaspora rosea | reverse complement strand
TTTTTTTTGGGCAATCCTGCCTTTATTATTTGAGATATGAGTATACTACTCTAGGATTTTATAGACTAATGCCTATGATTCCCTCCCTATCACAATAAAGACTCATCCGGTTACCAAAGTACCTAAATGCGATCTGCCGCAGTCAAGATTTGTCTCCAATTTTATGTTTTCTAACGCATAGAGAACTTTCAAATTATCATCGATAAGCTCTTGCTGGCTTTGTCAGGACAACTCTTATTCTTTATTTTTCTGTAGTTTGGCCGATGACATCCAAAATGGTCTCATCGCACCTTCTATCCAATTTCCCAAGATGCGCTTTACTTCTTTCACCAACTTCTCGAATTTGCCCATAGGCTTGTCCTCTACTTCAGGCCCGCCTTGGGTAACCTTCTCATTACTTGCTTTCTTCCTTTTCCGGTGACTTTCCACTTCTTTAGTGTCCTCGTTCCTTGTGTTAACTTTACGCTTCCTTACTTTCTTTATGTTTCTTTCTTTTTCCCATTCAGCTACAGCTTCGCATCTGGGTTTCCAAATTTTTTTCGTAAATTTATCGTTCATTCTTTCAAAAATTTCGTTTTTCTCCTTTATTTCTATGAGTGACTCTTCTTGCTTCATTACAGGAACCAGACCTTGCATTAAAAGCCTTCTTCTCTTTTTCCTGTCTTCGTCACTATTTCCGGCCCAGATGGTTTCCCATTTTTGTTTTTGTTCAGGACTCCAATCTAACTTCCTATCTTCGAAGGCTTCTTTAAATACCTCGGCCTCGTTGTCTTCCCATGCTTTTTGTAGCGGGATACATTCTGCTAGGTGATCTTGTGTCTCTGTCTTGCTGCGACATGTGATGCATTGGTCTTCTGTGTAAATCTTCAGATATCTTTGGTGTAGGACTGATATCATAGACAACTGCTTATTTATTCTTTTAATTCTATGTACCCACCTTCTACTACCCTTTTCATCACGACAGTTTCCACCTTTTATTTTATTTAGATGCAACCATGTGCTCTTCTAGTCTATTTCCACCATATCATTCCCTTCTTTTAGATCCAAACCTAATGCTACCGAGCTTACCCACCCTACATTGTAGATTGATAGGTTTTTTTTTATTATAAAAGTGACTTGTTTATTATTTTTGTATTAAACAAGGTTCGATTGGCAGAGGATGCAGTTGCAGGGAGCTATTCAGGCACATGAGGGAGGAAAATCGTGGGTAACAAAAGCGAAGGTTAACGGTTTGACAGGAGATATGATTGGTTAATAATAAATTAGGTCATCTCATGATTGGGTAGTGATAAATAAAAATTGCGTACATGAATTAATATAATAAAAAAAAAACATTTAAGCTTAAATATGTATTGATACAATCACAGACGTATCGATTTAACTACAAAAATATAGAGTATAATGTATGTTTTATAATTATTTATATTTAATTTAATGATTAAAAACTTGATCGCATAATTGTAGTAGGAAAAAAAAAACAGCAGTAAAATTATTTATTGCGTTATTTGGAAATTATAAAAAAGAGAAAAAGAAAAAAGAATAGGGTAGGTAGATATGGAATTGTCTAGCATATTAATAAAGAATATAAAAATATATTGACGATTTAATTTAAAATTTAACATATCATATACGAAATTCGGTGATAACGTAATATCGAATAAATAGAGCAAATTTGGAAAAAAGGAAAAATGTAGTATAACGAAGTACGTGGAATATGCATAATGATATAATAGAAGTTGAATTACGGCGTGAGAAATTATTACAGTGGCCTGAGTCCTCTGGCATGTATAGAATATAATCTTTCGTATTCTTGCAGAGCGGCTCTTGGGGTCTTTAAGTATTTGAGGTCAAAGTTTATCAGGTTTAGGTTTCTCCATGAAGTGGCTCTGCTCATTGCTACATACGCTTGACCTTCAGCAAATATTGATTCGTCTACACTGGTGGTAATATGAGGTAGAGTTAATCTTTGTACTTTATGAGTGGTCAGAGCGAAGGCGTTTTGTAGGCGGAATTGTTTTCTTGATGCTCTTTTTCTGTCGATGTAGAAATATGAAGTCTCTTTTTGAACCACGATTTTGACGATATTTGTGAAGGTAGGAAAGGTTACTTCAACATTGTTAGTGTCAATGAGTTGTGTTATGATTCCAATTGATCCATTACATATGTCAGCACTAAATAATTTGTTATTAAGAAACATAACTCGAGCACCTTCTTGGAGATGCAAGGAGTTCGGTAAGTTTGTCAGGTATTTGAATTGGTGGTAATGATGATCGTAATCTAGTGGGTCAAAGTCAATAGTGTTTTTAGCTAGGGAGAGGAAAAGTTCGGAGTTTTCTTGGTCAAAGAGAAAATATGTACATAGGAGTTGGTTTATGTTTTGGGCTTCGAGACGTGTGTCCACGATGTGAGTGGTATTATAGAATTGCATAGGGTTGTTATTTGTATTAACATTCGAACGGATAATAGATATGGATCTTGTAGATAATCTGCTGACGCGAATTTCTTGAAGGATATTATAAAAGTCCAGGTCATCTCATTGTCTTTGGGGAACAGTTAGGAAGAGTGGGAAGAAGGGTGACCAGGCAGGGGATTGAAAAACATATTTAGGGTTAACGGGTGGTAGTTGGGCCAGGTCACCCATGACTAAGGTAGGTATGCCTAGTGTTATTATGTAATTGGTTAAATAGGTAGGTAATAGGATAGTATACGGGTACGGTTATTAGTATATTAGGGTGTAAATTATATAATTAAGGGGATAATTGAATTTTATTTATTTGATAGATATACCTCTGAATACAAAGTTGTTGTTGTGAATTCTGGTGAAGGTGTTGCTAATAAAGGTAAAAAGGTCACCGTCGACCATAGAGATTTCTTCTATCACTATAAGATCTACTTTTTTCAAAGTAGATTCGTCTTCATGGTTTGAATGGATCAAGGTTTCATAGTGGCCGTCATGCAATCTGATTTTTAGTACAGAGTGTAAGGTTTTTCCACCTACATTGTGAGCTGTAGAAGCCATTAGTAGATAGTTTAGATTTTTTGATTGTAGATAGTAAAGTAATAGGTATAAGAGGAAAGTTTTTCCTGTTCCAGCTGACCCTGTAAGAAAGAAGTAAGGATATTTTCCAGTGGAAGCAGGACCCCATATGTTGGAAAGGGTAGAATATACTTTATATTGTTCGTTATCTAGAGACAAAGAGGAACATGTAGTAAGGTGAGAACGATGTTTTTCCAAGGATAGGAATTGATTCAAAATCAAATCTGAAAGATCAGCATTTTTTAGGTCTTGCAACAGAGAGGTTAATATGGTAATATATGAAGTTGATAGGGAAGTTTTTTGATATAGGTAGCTATTTTTCTGGGCTTCAGTTTCTTGACAGAACCTCAAGGGAAAAGCAGCTGCGAATCGATCTCTGTAAGTATTAAAACCGGCGAGTAGATCTTGTTCGGATCTGGTGGCAAATTTGAAGATAAGGTGTTGAAAATAGAAGGGTTCACCATCTTCTATCTTATATGTGGCAAATCTTAGAAGAATAGGAGATTTTCTTTGCACGATTAATCTGTTTTTACGGTCTCTTGCGTGAAATAGGCGGGAATTTTGGCTAGGCTGTCTAGATCCAATTGTGTACTGACGAAAGTAGTCAGGGTAAGTGATATTGTTAAAAATTTCATGGTTGGGACGGTCGAAATATTTGTCAATGGCGTCGTCCAATAAGGAAGATTTTCATTGGAGTCTAGAAGTGGAACGAAAAAAGAAGAAAAAAGACATGAGGTTTAATNATATTGTTAAAAATTTCATGGTTGGGACGGTCGAAATATTTGTCAATGGCGTCGTCCAATAAGGAAGATTTTCATTGGAGTCTAGAAGTGGAACGAAAAAAGAAGAAAAAGACATGAGGTTTAATCGGGTGAATCATAGCATAAAATAGCAGTGATTGGAGGTAATTATTGTTGATAATGGATCTATCATAAAATGTTTAAAAGCATTTTTACGAAACAATATAATATGGAAGAAGTTTAAAGATATAAATAGCATAATGTTAGAAAGGAGAAATAAATAGGAGTAATTTTTAGTGAGGGCGAAGATTTTAATGATGGTATGATTTTTATGAATAATATAAGTATGTGGATATAATATGAGGTATGATATTTAATTATGATAAGAAAAGTAGTATTTGTTTTTTAATAGCGTTTAACATGAATAATATAAATTACTAAGGTTTTTATTGATTATATAACAGGTTTGCGATTCATGTTAGATACGAGTAGCGAGCTATATGATATTTAAAATGAAAAGAAAGGGAAGGAGGATAACGATACGAGGCTGACTTAGAATAGAGGTACTAAATACTTGCCATTTCCATCGGTATTGTCGTCTCCAACATCGTTTAGACGGGTAGGTAAATAGACAGGTTTAACAGATCTTGGTCTAAGTTCAGAGGGAGCAGAGTGAAGATAGAGCACAGAAACGGAGCACCTTGTTAAAGGATATTGGAGTAAGAGAACCATTAGTTCCATGGTGCCCAATCGACGAGCTAGAATATGCTTTCTATAATCATCCTGTTTGTCGATATCAAAAAGCTCAGAAGGTTCAGGCTTTGTTACGTATTTGGTCATATACTTGGCAAAACCGTTAGTTGTTATATATTGAAAGTTTATGTATCCCCTCCATATAAGCAAGGTTTCGGGATGGTAAGGAACGATCATTCTATCTTCTTCTTTGGTGCGACGATAGATAAAGCAAAGACTGTTCGGGGTACAGTAAGTGTATTGAGAGAGGGGCTGAGGAAAGCCTTTAGAGCAATGTTCTTCGGTGTAGCCTTGCAGTTTATATCTGTGGTCACAATGATGAAGCTTGAAAGTTGTAACTAATCTGTAGAGGTCAGGTTCCAAATTAGGATCAGAAACATCAGCTCGAATCGTATTTAGGGAAATTAAGACAGGAGTTTTTTTTTCAGTGTAAGCAAAACCATGAGTATGGATTGTGCCTCTATTTTGAAATTCATCCTGTTCAAAGAAGTGTTCCTATTTTCCCCAACCCACTAATTTTGGATTTTTCCATAATTTATTTCGAATATTGTTTAGGTAATTACGATAAAACATGTAGACATGTAAAGGACAGTTAGAGGGTAGAGGATCCTGATTATCGGTTGAAAGCAATATCGAGCGTAGGTGGCCATTCATGTTTAGCCATTGTTAACGTGTAAAAAAGTTGCGGAAGGCCATATGCTTCTATCATAGCGTTAACCTAGAGGATGAGTAAAAAGTTAATTAAGGTTAATCAATTAATTATTTATTTGTAGTAGGTATTTAATAACGTTTATAAGGGGGAAACTGAAAATTTAGATAAGATTTCGCGAGATATAAGAGAAAAGTGGAAGATTACAATGTTGACAGTTAATACTTTGGTGTACTGAATTAACGAAGAGATATTGTAAGGGACAGGTTTATTAAAGGTTTGGTATTTATAATTCAAAATATAAGATACTTGATAATTTGGTAATAGAAGAGACAGATCTTTAATAAGGCTATGTGATGCAATGTCCATATGATAAGTTAATAGGTATGAAATATTAGGTGGTAGTTTTATAAAGTTTCGATAATCTTTTGATATTTCAGCGAAATTTAGATGAAATTTTGAAGAATGAATATGGAATAAATAAAGAAAAATTAGAGTAAGTTAAATACGAGAATAAATTTAAATTAATATAATAATGGTAGGGAATATTTAGAAGGAGTCTATAAAAGGGTAAGTAATAGATATATAGGATTTGTAGGTGAATTAATTTATATCTAATCGAAGATTGATCAGGCGGCTACACGTGTAAATAAGAAAAGAGAATTTGGAGAAATTAAGGTAATTTAAGGATTAGTTGAGAAGCGAATTTTATTAAATACCTGATGTTGTTTTTTTTTAAAGAAGAGAGCGGCGGTCCTGAGATAAGATGGGATTGTAGTTGTTTTTGCTTCATCAATAATTGGGTGGTTGTTGTAGGAACTTTCAGCAATTAAGTCGGTTCTCGTAGAGTGGTATTGACGATTAACAGATCGAGTAGATAGTAAGTGATGTTGGTTTTGAAAATGATGCTTTTTTTCGAGAGTTAGGTAAGACCAATGTGGCCAATACCAGTGCAAACGAAATCAGGGATCCGGGCATAACATTCGTAATTTTATGTATTTGCCATAGGAATCGATCGAAGGTTGAAGATTTAAGTGTTTTTTTAAGTCCTCATAATGACCTTTACTATTGGGGAATAGGTCTGGAAAAATTAAAGCTTCAAGATCAGAATTGCCAAAGAGAATGTGAAGGTTTGTATTGTTATTATTCGGTAATGAAGCAGCAATTAGACGGGTATGGTGAGCATCTTGGTTGTGAATTTCACGATGAAACGGATGGTTCAGAACTACCAAATCAGGAGGGTACGGAGTTTCGTTAGGAAGGCTGGTTCGATGGAGGTTATGAGAAGAGAAATTGTTAAAAGACTGTCTTGCTAAAGGTAAGGGTATAGGGACGGAAGATGTGGGGGTTGGAGGAGTAGATACTAAATCAAGGTGATATTTTTGAATTAGGATATTGTTTTGCTTTAACCAATTAGAGGCCGGAATCAAAGAGAGATGAAACCAAGATGGAGGTTCATTGGCGTTTAGGTAGATGCCAATAGAACCGGAGTATACTTGTAAAGATTTGTAGTTATGAGTTAAGCCTATTGATCCTTCAAGATGTCGGTAATTGGTATAGTAGTTCGTGCCAGGTGAGCGTCCTAATGAGCAGTTCATATGAACTGGTGAGAGGTATTTTCTATAGGACATCGGAACATTATGGAGTTCGGATGGGATAGGGGTTAATATAGGCAGATAACGTCTGGTGGATTGTTTTTTACAACTACTACAAACTGTGACTTGAGTAGTATTTCGATTATTTATTCGAGTATGTACAGGGATGTTGAAGATGTAAGGTAAAGGATATTCTTCAGTTTGATTATGAGGAATCCATTGAGCAGAAGATTTTATCATAAGTATCGAACAGTAGGCACATGGGATAGAAGGGTAACCTACTAATATTTTAGTTTGAAATTCTGTTAGTAGACGGTAAAGATCTTGTCTTAGAGAGAGAGGAACGGTTTCAGAATGCAAAGGTAAGGCAGAATTTGAAAAAAAGCGTGTATTGTCAGGAATTGGAGCATTCAATAAATTTTAATTTATTTTAGATCTGAAATGGTAAGAACTAAATAAGTTTCCATTTTGTGAGCTGGGGATCGAATCCGTAGTATGATCGTCATCTGAAGCAAAGGTAATTAACGGAAAAGTACAAATTTCGTAGTTAGGCATAATGTAGAGTAATTTTATTAAGCAAAAGCAGATGAGAAAAATGGTTTTTGAGAGAATCGGTGAGAGAAGGTGAAAATGGAGCTTATTTATAAATTATGAGGAAAATAAAAATTTTTTTTATTTAACTTTTTAAATCCCGAATGTACCCAGGAAAAAATTTTACAGGTTTGTAATTTTTAAATAGGAATAATATTTATAGTGAAATTACGCTGAATTTTTTGGTAACTGTTCGGGATGCTAAATACGGAGATGAAATTTATGCAGAACGTAATACAATACGGAATAGGATATAAGTAGTAAGTTTTTTGTTTTTATTATTTATTGATATTATTTAATTAAAAATAATTTTGAGATAGTAATTCAAGTGAGTGCTATATAAGTATTTTTGATAGAGAAAAGCAAAAAATAATTTAGACGGCAAAATAAGCTAACACAAATTTTATTAATAATAAAATAGTTATTTAACATCGTAGAGGGAAATTTTGGAAAACAATCGTTCAGCAAGAAAGACTTAAGAATAGCACAGATAAAAATATTAAGGTATTTTATTTATCATATAAATATATTCTGCAGCAAATAATATGATTAAAAATTACATAAGAAATAGAGGTGTAAATATAACTAATCTAATTTTTAACAGATGATTCGGTAGAAGGATTTTGCGGTTCAGGGGCATTGCTTCGGATTTGATCAGCGAGATCTTTAAGATCTGTAGACGAGGGTTTACTGGATGAAGATTTTGAAGAGGAAGAGAAGATACTAGTTCTTGCTCTTTTATTAGAGGGTTGGCTAATATATTGCTCTTCAATTAAATCAAGTTGTTTATCAGATTCTTTAAATTTTACAGAGGGTTGGCTTGATGATTTCGGATCATTCGTAGCATAACTCCACTCATTTCAGAGGAGATTATGTGAGGGATCTTACTATTGAAGTTAAGTTTTAATCTTCCAACAGCAGATATAACACTTTTTTTTAGGTTATCTTTAAGAGAATCATAACGACCGTTTGCATTGGTGTAAGACACGATGACGTTAGATTCAATACCCTTCTGGTTAGTTACGGGATTGTAAAGTTTTTTTGATAACATAAAACTTTGTCTTCCAATGGCATTATTAACCTTATATGAGTTAGTAAGGACAGGAGCAGTATAGAGTAAAAGAGGAAAAGTATATGGAAGGTCTTCGGGAGCACAAGTAGAATCACGTTGAGGAGAAGAAAGCGGTACAGTTTGAATTAGGCCGAGCTTAAAAAGAGAAGCAAGATAAATGTCACGAACGATTGAACGATAAAAGAGTGAATTGGTAAGAAAAAAATTTCCATATTCAACATTTTGATGATAAACGTATCTTCCTATCATGAGGACGATAGAATTTTTTTCAAATTCAACTATTAAATGCTCCGAATTGCCGGTAAAACCTTTGTACTTGAGTTCTCTAAATTCGTCATCATCATTGTTTACGCGATATACGGCAGTTCCAGTTAGGAATTTATCATTTCCACTAACAGTTTTTATGAAACAAAAGGCAGTGAATACGGAAGACATAATTCGATTGAAGATAATTGAGAGGAAGTTTTTTTTTTTAATAAAATGGTTTGGTATAAAAGATTTAGATTTCGATATTTTTTGGATTAATAGGGATTTTATACTTTTTTTTATATAATAGAGAGGATGCATTAATTATTTTAATTTTTATCATTTTTTAATCAATAGCAAAACGGCAGGAACAGATTTTTTGGGGGTGACAAAGAACTGTGGCTTATACGGGATATTCATTAAATTTTAATTAATAATTAATAAGAGATTCATTCATTTTATTTATTAATTTATTTCGCATCTCATTTTGTATTTCTTTTTTTATTTCCATTACTATTATTTTATTAAATAATAACTAATTGGTAATTTTTTATTTTGTAGAAGATAGCATGCAAAGAATGCATGCTTACAATAAATCGACGAGAAACTATTGTTAACTAAACATTTTGACATTGATGAAAGGATTAATATTTGCACGTATAGATTTTGCTTACCAAAGAAAGAAATACGATTAAGGAATAAGATCAATGATCTTTATTTTTTAACGAAAGAAAATATAGGTAAACAAAGATCGATAATCTTTATTTTTTAATAAGTTGGGTGGGGACAAATGAGAATTGTTTTAAATATTTACTAATAATAATAATTCTTTAAGCAATCAATATAGAGACATAACTGGAAGTCGATAGAAGCAGAAGAGGGAATACAATCTAACATACGAGATTGTCAATAGAAAAAAATGTCAGTTTTCTGCATGCTATCTAAAGAAAAAATCTATTCTGACGATACATTTTCACAAAAGGCATGCAGAAATCGACCGAATAATGAAACCCAATGATAGACAGGTTTTTTAGGAATGAAAATATTTATTTTTTAGATAAGGTTACCCATTATTTTATTATTATTTGTTATCATGCTATTATTTATCTATTTACATACAATAATAAATAAATTTTTTTTTTAATTGGAAGGTTGTTTTAGAGAGATTTTTTTTTTTTTTTAGAAGAAAATTATATAATATCGATACGATCTATTTTCGCAGTTTATTCATTTATATGGTAATACGAAATCACCTGAGGACAAATGGGATAGTTTGAAATAGATATTAATAATTTTTTTAAGAAATTGATTTAGAGATATAATTGTAAAGTGATAGAAGCATAAGAGGGAATACGATCTGTTGTATGAGCATTGTCAAATAGAAAAAAAAAGACGATATCGGGCTTTCAATGTTCAGTCACTTTTCCGCATGCCGTCTATGGAAAATTCATTTTGATGATAGAAATTTTCTATAGATGGCATGCGGAAAGCCGATTGAACACTGAAAGATCGATAACAGTTTTTCTATTGGCATCAAATATTGAGGATCTTTATTTTTTATAAGGTTATTCATTATTTTATTATCCAGTTATCAATAAATTCTTCTCTTGAATTGGAAGATTGTTCTAGACAAAATTTTTTTTTTCTTAGAAGACTAAATTTGGTAATGTGAATCTCTGATAAATTTCTTGGGGACAGATGAGATATTGTTGTTTGAAATGAAAATATTTACTAATTTTTCTTAAGCAATCCATATAGAGATATAATTGTAAAGTGATAGAAGCATAAGAGAAAATACCATGTATCATACGAGTGCTGTTAATAGAAAAAGAGATGCTATTGGGCTTTCAATATCAGTCAGTTTTCTGCATGCTATCTACAGGTGACGATAGATTTTTCATAGACTGTACACGAAAAGGCGACTGAATATTAAAAGCCTGATGACAGGTTTTCTATTTGAAGCATTCGTACGGCAATAAAAGATATCATTCAGATATCCTGTTGGCACATCGTTTTTTTTTTTTTACTACAACCACTCTATTGTAGAGCAGATCATACGATATGAATTTCAGAATCTTAATTAAATTCTTATGCGATATAATTTCGCGATATCGTACTCGTGAAGGGTTTCTATTTTCAGGCAATTTTTGATCTAAAATTCTAGCCTAAACTTATATAGAATAGTGTAATTTAGTTGACAAATGAAATTTTGTTTTACGGGGTGCTTTTTTTTTTTTTTATAATAAAAAACTAATAAAAATAATAATAAAACAATAAAGGAAGTTTTATATTCCAAAATTGGTAATAAACTAAGAAATAATAATAAATCAATAAAAGGAAGTCTTATATTCCTAATCGGTAATAGATAGTTATGGTAAAAAAGAAAAAGAATTTTTCGTAGTGAAAAAAACATTAAGATATTTATTTTTAAAAGCTATTATTACTTATCATACCGGATACATTATGCTTTATTAATTCGATGAATAATTTCGTTTTTCGAATTTATCAAAGCGAATGAAAGGTTGTAAAGTAAAGCCAATGACAAAGCACAAGAACAGGAGAATTTTTTATTTATTACTTATTATTACTTATTAATAAAAAAAAATCATCATTTAATCATTAATTATTAATTTAATCAATAACATTTTATCGGCATGTATCATCTAAAAAATAAATGTTACGGATTTGAAATAATTGTTGTACACGCAATGCATTAGGCAAAGATCAGGTTGGAACAAATGATAAAATTTTTTCTATTTTCCTATTTTTCTATAAATACAACAGGTGTTCATAGTGAAGTGAAAACAAAGCGCTGGGATCAAGATCAAGATCTCAAGTAAGATAGGGGTTAGAAATAAAGATCAAGAATAGAGATCATAGATCAATAGCCTATTATACAAAACGCTTTCAAATTCGTGATACCATAATTTCCTTTTATTCACATTTTTTCGCCAAAAATAGATAGCGATCATAGCTAAAAAAAGAACAATTCCTGATCTGATTATGATACATCATAGCACGAAAATGAAAGAGGCTTTTGAGAGAGGTAATAAGGTAAAAAGTGCTGCAATGCATGTAGTACGTAAATAGGCTGAATTTTGTGGAGCATAACAGCCGGTATAATTTAAGATATATTGTATAACCAAAGTAAATATATAAATAAAAAATATCAGTAAAAAATATCAGTAAATCGTGGTGACATCTTAACATTTTTTTAAAAAATGGAAAACGAAAAAGAAATTACACGAATTACCGATGCTTTCAATCAACTGAATTTTGATAGCAGTCAAAAATTGGACGATATAAATGATTCAAACGGAAATTATTTGGTCGGTTACTGTTACAAATATGGAATAGGAATTGAAAAGGAAGAAAAAAAAGCATTCACATATTACCAAAAATCAGCAGATATGAATAATTCTAACGGAATGTACCAAGTTGGATATTGTTATTATTTAGGAATTGGAGTCGAAATCGATAAGCATAAAGCGTTTACATATTATTTAAAGTCTGCTGAAGCAGGTAATTCAATGGAAATTTGGAAAACTGTCTGGTGTTATTATTATGGAATTGGCGTGGAAAAAAATAATGGTAAATTTAGAGAATGGATTCAAAAGTGAATTAAATAAATTATTGTTTATGACGTTTTATAGTTTATTCATATTTAAGTTTTTTTACACAATTTTAATTATTAGGGAGTAAGCATAAAATGCATTTATTGATCTATTTCAATTCATAAATACGTATTTATTTGTTGTTTGTGTCATTTAGCCCGTAAGTATAAAGAACATTTATTTATTAATCAATGGAATTAAAAACAGCAAAACAAGTTCACAAAACAAGATCATAAATACTTATTTACCATTACGTTTAAATT
>QKWP01001659.1:31799-53809 GCA_003550325.1 Gigaspora rosea | reverse complement strand
TTTTTTTTTTTTTAAATCGTTATAAGTGACGAAAATATGATGTAAATATAATAAAATAAACTCAAAAGAATTAAATAATCAATGATTTTGGGGCATCATTGGTGAAGGGTTGCCGTGTAATAATGCCTAAAGAAAATTTTTCGTATAAAAAAAACTTCAAATATTTTTCTTGTAATTGAATTTGATTGGTCGGTCCGTGGCGAAAATGTCAAGCCCGTAAAGTGAGGTCAGATATCGAGTAGCACGAGCCCTTCCGACTAGTCGGCGATACAAAAAAACGGGTCACGTAACCTTCGCTTATTTTAATTGGCTAATAGGCCAGAGATATATAGTTTATATATCTCTGGCCAGAGATGAATAGAAAAACCCAAAGACAAATGCTTCAACTTTTTAATGTGGCGTAGTATACGCAGTAAAATAAAAAAAAACTAATCAAATAGTGCACAAAATAATGCATATAAGTGCACATAAAACTTTAATAGTGCACAAAAATGCACAATTATTTAGTATAAATGAGAAATTTTCTCGTTAGTATATTGAAAAATTGACTTTTAACGTATTGTCATTGTTTACTTTTATGTTAGTTTATTCATAGATGAAAAAATTTTTTAAACTCAAAATTCAATTGGTTCATATAATCATCCAATAAACCTATATTTAGGTTTTATACTATTAGAATGAAATTTCTATTTTTGAAATTTTCTTATTATAATAAAATAATTGGTTTCCAATTATAGTTTCTTTTGCAAAAATCTGAATTGATTGAATTTTGACTAATCAAAAATATTTTTACAAGTTTTTTTGCAAAAATCTGAGTTGATTACAAAAATATACAAGTAATATATAAAATTGATCTTTATTAAAAAATGAAAAATAAGTATACAATTTAAAAATAGGGTTTTAAAAAATGGTGCACCTGCACCACGGTGCACCCTTTGTATCACGTGATCTGCATGATCTATGTATGCAGCAATATCATATTATTTTTCAATTTTAATTTATTAAACTATATCGATATACGTACTAATGTAATCATTAAAAGTTTTTTATTAGATAGATTATCATGCGTAATGAACGTTGTTGCTTTTAAACATATACAGTACTCTAATATAACACCCGTAACATAAACAGTTCAAACAAATAATCCAAACAACTCTAACTTATACTAAAAAACCCTAAAGCCAATTATTACACTCTGAACCTTACCCTAACCCTAACTAACAAATCCACGAAGTATGTCAAAATCCACTACTGAAGGGAGTCTAACGACGAATTCATCATCGGCGACGAGCAACAAAGTGACTAAGCTATAAACCTGCGACACTATGGAGCTACAACAGCAAGTTCGCACCAACGACGTACTTATCCAAGAAACAAACGAAAACCACCTGGAGAAGTGAGAGACGGAGCGACTAGAAGAAAAATATCTACATGCCAAAGCAGAAGTCATACTTCACAATACGTCCATTAACGAAACGAAGAAATTATGCACCCCAAAGAAGCCATTACAAAGAGAAAAAAAAGCGTTAGTAAACATTTTACATGCCAAAAAACAAAAACAACAAAGAAATGAAATAATACGCTCACTATACTTTATCCACTAACCGGAACGAAAAAACAAGAAGTTTATAAACGCTCTTAATAAACTAGAAAAAAAAGCATTAGTAATAGCCACAAACCAAAAAACAAAACAATAAAGAAACGAAATAATACGCACCAAAAATCCAAAAAGCCCTAAAACCGCTTCAATCCAAACTAATTTGACCAACAAATCTAAAGTACCCAAATAACCCTAACTCTAAAAAACTACTCTAACCCTAACTAAAATAACTATTCTAACCCTAACCTCTAACTAAAATAATCTACCATAACCTAACCGCTAACCAAAACAACTCACCCTAACCCTAAATCTAACTTAACTCCAACTGACGGTTAAGCGACGACACCATAAGCATGATAAGTTAACGAAATCATGCTAGCAACGAAAGTATGGTGCAACCAGCATAAAGTGGCAAAAAAAATGAGTGGCAAAGCAATTAGCATAAAGCAAACGGCAAGACAAGCAAAACAAAGCAAAGCGAGTGGTTAAGCAAGCAGAAAAGCATATAACAAAATTACAACAGCACCTAAATGCTGGATCCACAGTGATAGCACCAAGACAACGACACCAAGACAACGACGACACCAAGACAACGACGACACCAAAGCGACGACACCAAGCGACGACACCCAAGGTCAACAACAGCGACGACACAACAAACTATCTGAATGGAAAGCGTTAGTACACAAAACAAAAAAAAAAAGCAATACACAGTAAGCAGTGATTATCAGATAATCACTGATTGTATTTATACCCCGTGATCAGGGGTGCACCATGGTGCAGGGTGCAATAATTTAATAATCCCTTAAAAATAAATTAAATAAAATTAAAAATAAAAATATGCTATATATTTTTTAATATTCATTTTAAATTAGAAAATAAAGAATTATTTGGTTTTCTTAAGCAATTTTTTTCCAAATATTTTCTATTAACTTTGGTATTTTTGATTTTTTTTGCTTGTATCTTTTTGTATTTTCTGAATCTTGGGAATTAATACTACTTGTTTCAGAATCTGATTGATTATTTTTGTTTCTTTTAGCTAAAATTGTTCATATTTTTCAATTGGTAAATAATTATCATTATTTATTTCACTATCTTGATAATTATTATTAAAATAAATTGAACTATAATTATTATGAAAAATATTTTTAGTAATATCTAAATTATTAACTGTTTCCCAATTTTCTTCAAAGTATTGAAAATAATCAATTGAATCTAAATATTGTCTATGTTGCTATTTATAATAGGGATTTCTTTCACATTTTCGTTCAGAAAAAGTATTTTGAGACTTTTTATAATTCCAAATTGCATCAAAACGCCAATCTAATTGATCTTGATTGTAATCATCTTTTCCATACAATTCTTTTAATGAATAATTACTTGTAATAATCACATGTTTAATATAATTAAGTTCTTTGGAACCTTTAATCTCTAATCTTCGTTGTTGTCCAGATAAAATTTTTAAAAAAATAGAATAATATAGTTGAGTACCATCAAAATCATCCAGAATTAAAATTGGTTGTTTATCATAACCATCAAACCAATTTTTGTTATCAAACCAATATGCAATCTTTTCATCAAAATTTTTAGCATAGGATGATTTTCCACACATTTTATCTCCATAATGAAATTCAACAAATGGTTTTCCAAGAGATTTATAATATTGTTTTTCAATTTTTGTTTTCTAATCAATTAAATGCTTGTTGTAAAGTGTATATGTTTTAGGATATTCTTTGGCAAGCTTATTGTTAGTAATATATCTACCTTCTTTGATTTCTTTTTCAATAATAATCTGTGCAATTTGTAAATTATCAATTTTATACTTAGAAATATAATCGCCATGTTTTTAAATATAATCAATAACGGCTTTAGTTGATCGAACTCCTTGAATATTTGGATAATATATTGTTTCATCTTCTAACTTAATATCAAAAAAAGTTTCTTTTCGAATTCGTATTTTTTTATCCAGTTTAATATACGCATGTTTATGAAGAGATTCATCTTTATGATTTTCATTTACAATAATATAATTACTAGTAAAATATTTTTGTTTTTCTGTTTTTTTTGTTAACTATTTTTTCAAGATATTCTAATAATGCTTCTTTGGTCAAATTGCATCAAGAATATGTTAAAAAAAAATTAAGAAGAATATATATCAAATCCTTTTTCCTTGTTCTTTTTTTGTTTTGGTTGTTGCTTCATTTTTTAGTTTTTCAATATTGGTAATAAATTTATTTTTTTTGATAAATTTTTTAATTTGTTTGAATAGATAAAAGGTTTGAATTATTGGATTAAATTGTATGTTGCCAAAATCTATTTCAAATAACTTAGAATTAAATAAATTAATTCGACGATTTAATATAATAAATGCCTCAATATTTTGTTTATTTGAAATTATAATATAAGATCAAAGAATAAAATTTTTTTTTAAAAGAATAAATTGAATATGTTGTAATATATTAGTTAAATCAAAATCACAATTTTTAAATATTAATTGAAGATGTTTTGTATTGACGCGAAAAGAATTTTTCATTTCTTTTAAAAACTAGTTAAAAAAGTGGCAATCAAAAATTATTTTTAATTGGGCAAATAACATGTCTATTTATATATTTTTTATATTATGAATATGTGTTTGCCAAAGATCAACAAATTTCGGTCATATTTGTTCTCAGATGATAACAAACAATTTTACTATACAAAAAAGTGTCACTGAAAAAAAGTAGTGTCACTAAACAATAAAGTATATATAAATTTTTCAGTGATACTTTTTTTTTTTGTACAGTTTCAAAAAATTTTATATTTTTTATGATTTTTTGACGATTTACCAATGCAAAAGCCCTCGACAAACCATATTTCATATTGGTTGTCTGGTTTTTGCGGTGTCTCAGCTTATTTTTTTTGTAATACAAAAAAAAGTGTCACTGAGGACACAGCCCTATAGGAATCTTATAATAGGGCCGTGTCAACTAATAATAAATAAAATATAAATATAAATAATCAAATTTTTTATTTGTATTGTTTATTTTTAATTTTTTATTAACAACAAACTAGACTAACCAGGCTTACAGCCTGGGAACCAGAACTGGCGTACCAAGTACTGGCCCTAGCTCAAAAAAAAAGCAGAATGCCCTGTGGCACGTTAAGTTGTGTCTGGTTATTTGTTTAATTAATTTAATATGGCAAAGCCACGTAATCCTCACAAGATAAGTGTATGTATGCAAAATTGCTATGTAATTTTAAATTTGTTTATTTTGATTTGTATTGACTAACAATCTTATTAAAACAATAATCTAATCATCCAATAAAAGGAATTAAAACTGGTTTATAATGAAACATATATGGGTTAAATTTGAATCTTGTCCAACTCAAAGCTAAACGAATTACAAAACTATTTTTGTTTTTTGATTTCTCAATATCACGAATCATTTTTCTATACAAAATAAAGCACAAAATGTACCAATATATCCTTTTCCACAAAGATTATAGAAATAGAAAAAAAGCTTTGTATAAAAATTGATAAGAAGGCCAAATATAAAAGCATCAAACTTTAAAAAAATATATACAAATTAATTATAAATTTTTTTAAAAACAAATAATCAAAAATAATACATATAGTAAAAACAGGCATCGTAAAATTAGTTTAAATTTTCACACCAAAGTTAATTTATTTAAAATTAAAGTTACACAATTATTAATCTAACTATATATATACATTAAAATTATTGTTTTAATTTAACTAAATTATAATTATATAGTATGACACTCCAGAGCCGCTAGGGCTCTCGGTAGCTTCGCTTCGCTCAGGATTTAAGTTCCTAACTTTACATTTTTCTAAGAAGTCGGGACTAGGAATCATAAAACTAAAATGCGTGTTTGAAAACGTTGATATAGGATACCCGTATCGATGATGTCATCGTCGATGACATCATTGATGCGGCTGCAGCTCCCAGCCTCGTCCCATATCGCTGTCTTCAAACGTGCAAACTGATTATTTACTAAGTTTTAAATTCAAAAAGTGTCACTGAATGAAAAAGTACACAAATTAAATAAAATTAGATTTATTATTTTGTTTGTTTAAAGTATTCTTGAATTGTTAATTTACGAATAGGAAAATTGAATTCTTTTACAAATTTCTTTTTAGAACCTAGATATGCTAATCTATCTGCTTGTTCATTCTCGTAAATACCAGTATGAGCTCTTACATGTTTGAATATGCTTTTTCCTTTTCATTCTTTAAGTAAATCATTTAATCTATTAACCAAATCAAAATTTTTCTTTGGATTTCTAATATTACAACAATTAATCACATATGTGCAATTCGAACTGCATAATAACCTATAGTTGTTTTAGGCATCTGGATTTATAACATAAATAATTCAAACAAATAAATCACAATTATGAACACCAGCNATTTCTTTTTAGAACCTAGATATGCTAATCTATCTGCTTGTTCATTCTCGTAAATACCAGTATGAGCTCTTACATGTTTGAATATGCTTTTTCCTTTTCATTCTTTAAGTAAATCATTTAATCTATTAACCAAATCAAAATTTTTCTTTGGATTTCTAATATTACAACAATTAATCACATATGTGCTATCTGTAAATACTACAGTATCTTGTTCATTATCAACAATTTCTAATACGCGAATTGCAGCATATAATTCTGCTCGATTATTTGTTTGACATTCTTCTGATAATCGCTCAGACAAATTTTTAGAATCGTTATTGCCAAAAAATACGCCTATACTAGCTAATGTATTTTTTTTCCATTATTTTCACAATATCTATTTGTCCATACTTTTAATTTACCAATTTCATTTTCATTATCTTTATTTATATAATTTATAGCTTGCTGCTTTGTATAAAATTTTTTGTACAAAGCACTAGGATATCGATAAATTTGTTCTTTACATTCATTCCAATTCATATAAATTCCTGGTTTATGTCCAATTCGAACTGCATAATAACCTATAGTTGTTTTAGGCATCTGAATTTATAGCATAAATAATTCAAGCAAATGAATCACAATTATGAACACCAGCTAAACCAAGTGTTCCCGAATCCATGAGGTTGACGAAGTAGGAAATGAGAGTTAGTAATAGATTAAAGAAAAGCAAATGACCAAGAATCACATACAGTTGGGAGCTCTCTCAACTTTTAATAATATCCAACAATAAAATTATATAAGTAAATCTATCAGGTTATGCCAACTTGATAGAAGTATTTATATATTTATTAAAATGATTAAAATTATAGGATTACAAGATTTAATATAAATTTAGAATTGAAGAATATTTTTAGATATTTGGCTCAAAAAACAATCTTTGTATATATTATGTTCATGTTCAGCTGAGCAATTATAGTTAAAAAATTTAAAATTTTTAAAATAATTATAAAATCCAGCACAATATGTAAAATTATTGCAATTAAAACATTCAACTTTTCCAAAGTTAGAATATCCATTTATTTGTCTTTTACTGATTTTTATTTTAAATTACTAAAAGAAGGGGACAATTGAGGTATTTATAGTTTATTTTTGCTAAGCCACATTTTTTCATATTCTAATTTGTAATTAATTGCTTGTTTGAATAGAGTTTTGTTATTTTTTTTACCATAGAATCACTTTTTATGTTTTATATTGTCATTATATTTCTGGTAAACCCAAGCTTTTTTTGTTAAATCATAAGAAATATTTGATACTCTGATGTATTTGATTTGTATTTGTTTTTAAAAATCATTATTTTTAAAAAAATATAAATTGTAAAGAATTCACTATAAAGTTTAAAAAAAATAAATTTAGAATTTTTTTTAAAGAATAAGTTATTTTTAAACTAAAAAAATGGCTGATCATCAATAATTAACAGGTGGCGAAATTTTACAACAAAAATATAAAAATTTATTAAATGAAATGCAAGATGTTATTCAGCGCAACATCGCATTATTGCAAGACAAAAATGATTTGAATCAAGCGAATAATGCATTACAAGCAAGAGTCGAAGAATTAATGAATGAGTTAAATCAATCAACCAAAACAATTGAAGAGTTAACAAAATCAAATAATGCTTTTAAAATTGTACTGCAAGTTACAGAAAATGAACAAAACTTTTATAAAGCAGCAAATTTCGAAGAATTTAACAAATTTATTGAAAACTATATAGTTAATTTATTTGATAATTTCAATTTTAACAATTCAATCATAAACAAGATTTTTGAATTTATGCAAAGGTTTAATTTATTGAACAATAGATATACTCATATAATCTATACCAAATTTATTAGACCAATTTTTGTAATTTTGTATGCACATCTCATTGATTTTAGAAAATTTCGTATAACTGAAATTTTATTTATTAATTTATTAGTAGTATTTTCTGCATTAATTTTTATTTTTTCACAAGTTGATTACTCATTTGTGTGTATAAAATACAATAAATAAGTTCAATATATATTTAGTTTAGTATATAACATTTGGCAAACAAAAATTGTGATTTAATTGGTAAATTTTAAATTTACAAATTAGTAAATGTTGATCTGATTATAAATTTACAAATTGGTAAATTTTAAATTACAAATTAGTAAATAAAATTTCAAGTTTCAAGTTTTTTGTTAGATACGTTTTCAAAATAACCCACTGTTCGGCGATGATTTATGAGAAATTTTACTATACTAACTAAAAAATTTTATAGCAAGCCTTGTAGAGCATATCCCAGAGCATCTAAAACTCAAATTTCATGAAAAAATGTTAAAAACTCATGGAGATAGCAACATTTTTGTAAATTCAAACGTATACGTTTTCACAAGTTTTCTCTAAGACGGAAAAATCACCATCACAGGCTAGATTTTTTAAAGCTACATAATAATATAGTTCAAATTCTACAAACCATTAGAGTATGGTCACAAAATTTTTCCTGTGAAATCTCATGGTATTTGGAACGATATTGATTGAGTTATTGAATTTTTTCATTTATTTACAAATTAGGAAAAATTTCAAGTTTTTCGTTAGATACGTTTTCAAAATAACCCACTGTTAGGCGATGATTTACGAGAAATTTCACTATGCTAACTAAAAAAATTTTATAACAAGCCTTGTAGAGCATATCTCAGAGCATTTGAATCTCAAATTTCATAAATTTCATAAAAAAATGTTGAAAACTCGTGGAGATATCAACATTTTTGTGAATTCAAACACATAGGTTTTTGCAAGTTTTCCCCTAAACTTCTACTAATTCCAGAGGCACTTTCTCAAAATAAAACCTCAAAAAATCATGTAAGTAACCTAATAGAATAGGTATTCGAGAGTTTACCATAAAAATTTCAGCCTATTTGGTCAAATATTCATCGATTAACAACGATTTTTCATTTTATTTCCAGATTTGGGATTTTCTAAAATTTTCAATTTTGATGAAGACGAAAAATCACCATCACAGGCTAGATTTTTTAAAGCTACATAATAATATACGTTCAAATTCTACAAACCATTAGAGTATGGTCACAAAATTTTTTCTGTGAAATCTCATGGTATTTGAAACAATATTGATGAAGTTATTGAATTTTTTATTTGTTGAAATGTTTCGGAAGTTTTCGGAAAGATAAATTTTACAAAATTTATTGAATTTCTTTGATACAATCTATAACGAAATTATTTTATTATTAAAAAAACTTGCCGAATTAGTACCTTAATAATAAATGCTCACGAATTTTTAATAAAAAACATAAAAAATAAAATTGTTCAAAAATCAAAAATCTCGCAGCCTAAATCTCGCAGCCTATTTTTCCGGATTTACTAGTAAATTTTTGAAAAAAAATTAACACAAAATTTAATTTTAATTAAAAAACCCTAATTTTTTCTCGCAAAAACACTGTTTTCGGGTGAAACTGGAGACTTTTACTAATAAATTTCAAAAATGATCTGCATGTGAACGAATTTTCAAAAATCTCCCAGCCTCTAAAATCTCGCAGCCTATCCTTAGACTTTGAAGAGTCTGACGTCACATAATTAATAATTTGTTACACCTATGTTTTCAAAATCACCCACTGTTCGGCAATGATTTACAAGAAATTTTACTATGCTAACTAAAAAATTTTTATAACAAGCCTTGTAGGGCATATCTCAGAGCATTTGAATATCAAATTTCATGAAAAAATGTTGAAAACTCGTGGAGCTATCAACGTTTTTGTAAATTCAGATGCATACATTTTCGCAAGTTTTCCCCTAAACTTCTACTGATTCCGGAGGCACTTTCTCAAAATGAAACCTCAAAAAATCGACTAAGTAACCTGATAGTATAGGTATTCGAAAGTTTACCATAAAAATTTCAGCTCATTTGGTCAAATATTCATCAATTAACAACGATTTTTCATTTTCTTTCCAGATTCAGAATTTTCTAAAATTTAAAAAATCTTGCATCATTTTTCGGCCTAAATGATTCGGCCAGAGTTATGATAATTCGGGCCAAAAAATTTATAATGCGGGCCAAATCAAAATTCTTGCATCATCAAAATTCTTGCATCATATCCCTTAGACCTTGGAGAGGTCTGACGTCACACCCTTTTAACTATGAACACATGGTGTGATGATTAATAATTTGTTACACCCTATCACATATGACCAAATTCATGAGCTTACTAATGACTAACGCAAAAGCCCGCACCGCCAATCAGCTACCACATGGCAGTGGCTCTGATTGGTTTGTTGGTTTCTGTGCCTCAATTTTGTAATATTATTTGCTAACGCTCGCCCGGCCAGATGGCCTTACCAACTAATAACTAAAGACAAATGCTTCAGTTGAATCTTTTTAAATTTGTGCTATAGGGTTGAACTATTCGAATCAAGAAATTGATCTTTTTAGGTTAAATTAATTATCATTTTTAGCAAAAAATGCCTATAAAAGGAAAAAGTTGTGTTACAAATTTGAAATCATTTTATGTATATTCCTATTGATCTTGATCTTTCGAAATTATAATCTTGATCCTAGTGCTCCGTTTTACTCTGTTGCGAACAACTGTTTTATTTATAGGCAAAAAAATTTTATGCTAGAATTATCTTTACCAGATATGCTAATATGCAACCTTTATTGTAGTGTTGTTGACTGGAAGCTGGAATCACACTGGACGTCCAGATATTTTCAGTGTTCCAGTGGTTCCAGTAAAGTTTTTACTAGAAGGAATTATTTTACTAGAACCGATATAATGCTAGAAATAAAAATACAAATAAAAATTAAGATTATTATTATCGTATAAGTCATATACAAGACCCAGGAGTCTGTTGTACTGTTGTTGTACAGTGGATTTTATATAATAATGCTGCCCGAAACTATTTTAAGCTAATGAATGAAACTGAAACTTCAACATTCTGACCGAAACTAATCAGAAACTATACCGAAATTTTGAAACTATGCCAAAATTCTGAAACTAATTTTATATTTAATAATGCTGTCCAAAACTCTTTTGGCCAAATAATCAAACTATTTTGAAAGTATAATTCGTGTCAAAGATTTAAAAAATTTTCTAGCTAATCAAAGTTCAAGAATATGTGTTTGTAACTCAAAATTTACTTTGCTGTAATTTTTGGGAAGTATATTATAATTGCATAGTGGGAACATTCAATAACAGTGTTATCTAACATTTACTATAATTAGATTATCGGTTTCTAATTATAATTAATTTAATTGATTTATAATAATTAATAAATATGTAAACAATACAGTAATTAACACATGTAAAAGACAAAAAATCATTCCATCTAGCCTTTAAATAGGCTTTAACATTACAGCATTATCAAAATATCTAAACAAGTTTTTTATTAATTTCTTACACACAGCTAAGGTTTGGATAATATTTTGATTAACAACATTCCATTTAATAATTAAGATAGCTATGCAACACGCAATACACAGGACCAGTTGCTATATCTTATTATTTTACCAAGAAACATACCAGTATAAGGTGTACAAATACTAGTTTCTGATTGGGTATAGTCCTGTATTATAATTTAATTTCGCCCGTTTATGACTTATATAATCATTATACAAACCATGATCAAAATGTTAAAGACTAATATATCGATAAGCAAGTTATGATCAGGAATGTCATCACAATTTAACAAACTTTCTTTATTAGACATTATAAAGGCTTCCTTTATTTGTATATTGAAATACCATCAAAAATATACATTATTAGTTGTGGTTTGAGTTAGTCCATACACCTCAAAATTACTACTCAATAATCTAAATTGCATATAACTTTTAAACTTGTTAAATAAAATTAATAATGTTAATAATTTATCAATATTAGAAGGTAAATAATTATTTTAACTTACTTTTAAAAATTCTTGGGATTTGCTACAAATGCCTTAGAAGCAAAAGGCTCATCTCTCTTGCCTTTCAAAATAATTTCTCAATTCTGCAGATTTTGGTTAATTCCTCAACAAAGGCACAATTAATTTCCTGCTTGTAGGCTATATTAGATCTGACTATTATGAATTATAACTGGAAGAGGAAAGCCATTGATATTATCTAATTTATTTAGACAAGAAACAAAATATTGTGATGGTTAGTTTTACTACCGAACAATCCAAATAAAATTTCTTGTTGATATGATTAATTTTATCAGTGGTGTTTTTATGATTTCATTTTGTGAACCAGGTAATGTCTTAAATGCAACTATAATTGATAAAATACGCAATTGCACGTAGTAGTGATTTTTATCTAAAACTATTCTTTTACTATCTAACCACGTTACTGAAAACACTGAGCCAAATTCTTTTTTCCCAATTTTTTGGACATTTTCTAGTCTATTAAAAGGAATCCATTTAACTACATTTTTATCATAGTAATGAGTTAAACCTTTTAATGCAATCATTAACATCCTTATTCCTATTTGCCTATCCTTGTGTTGTTTGGCACCAAGTTATTGATGTGTTGTACCAGTAGCAAGTTGTACATTCTCTATACAATCCCCTTCTTCTATTAGAATCTAATTCATAAAATACTAATATATATCCATTTGTGATTGTGTTTTGAGTTTAACTATAAACACTTTCGCCTTTTAATTTCTTATAATTTTAAACTTACAAAATATAAACAAAATTTATTCATGTAAATACATTATTAAATAAAATAAATATTACATATATAAAAAATAGAAATAATCTTACTTCTTTTAGTTTATCTGTTGTGCGTCAAATCGATTCTTGCATCAGATCTAATCTGATGCGCATCAAATACCAATTTCCATTTGACACACGTCACCTGACGATTTGTCATCTGACGTGCGTCAGTTGTAATCTAAAGTGCATCAGTTGCAAACCGATGCACTATTAAAAACTGTACAACCAAAATTTTTATCTGATCTTTAAACATGGGTTAATAATTGTAACCATGACTTGTACACCAAACACACGTAATAATGCGAATTTATTTTATTTTTTATTAAATACAATTGAATCATTATACAGTAGCGAATCATCATACAACAAAAACTGCATAACAAAATTAAACCAACACTACTCTAGTTTTAATCCTAATAACTATAATATAAAAAACTACTGCGAAACAACTTCAAAAACTACTATAAAACTACAAAGAAGTCCATTATAAAATGACGAGCAAGTGACGAAAAAACCAACTTTAAACAAAAAAAGAACTCATCATGAAGCAGCAAAAGACCCACTATAGGACCCCGAAGAACTCTGATACAACTCAGATAATTCTAAAAAAGAAAATTTTGCATAAAAATTTATCAAACGTTGCATTTTTATATAGTAAATTTTCAAATTTTGCTTTATTTTATACATCTATTTGGCTAAAATACTGCTAAAATTATACAAATTCAGATCTAAGTTGTAACAGAGTTCTTCGGGGTCCTCCTACCATGAAACAACGAAAGTTTTATCATACCATAAACGATGATAGATCTACTATGAAATAATGAAGAAATGCACCGTGAAATAACGAAGAGGCTTATTGTAAATGACAAAAAAAACCCACGATGAAAGACTTGTCTTAAAACAATGAAAGACCCACTGTAAAGCAATGAAGGAAACAATGTAAGACCTACCGTACCATAAACAATGAAAAACCCACTGTGAAATGACAAAAAGACCCAACGACAAAAAATTCCACCTTTAAACAATGAAAAGAAGACCGTGAAATAACTAAAAGATTCACCGTGAAACAAGAAAGACCTATGAAGGAAACTACGTAAGGCTTACCATGAAATGACGAAAAAACCTACAATGAAGCAACAAATGGGCTCATCATATAACTCAAAAGCAACAACCTCCAAAAATGGCGACTCTAACAACAATGACAGCTGCTCTAAATATAACAATACTAGCAGCGATTTAAAATGTGATAACACCAACGATAGCTTCAAGAGTGAACAAATATATCAATATTAATTTTTTTTTGTTTTCTTAGATTTTGAAGATCTAGTGTCAAACTACAACTGACACACATCAGATAACCAATAGTCAGGTGATGTGCGTCAAATGAAAATTGGCATCTGACATGCGTCAGATTAAATTTGGCACAAAAATCAATTTGATGTACAACATATCCAATAAATTTTGTATTCAATTCGAGAATTGCCAATGCTAAGGTGTAGCGTATTCTACTTTTAATAAAGTAGTGAGTTAGAGCCCGCACTTATAGTACGGTGCATTCAACTCATTACATACATTAAATTTTTTTTTATAATAGCGAGTTCGAGCTCACGCTATAGTGCGGTGCCTTTAACTTAGTACATACGACGATATAAAGTAGCAGGTTCAAGCCCACGCTATGGTGCGGTACATTCAGCCCGTTATGCATAACAACAAGCAGGATGCTAGGTGCAATGTATGAGAGAGGGTGGGAGTAGAGGTTGTGATCAGTCAAATTTTTTGTGATCGGTCATTGATCGAACATGTGCAAGATAAATCGATCAATGATCGATTATGTGCTTTGATCGGTCAAAATCATTTGATCAGTCAAAATCATTTGATCAGTCAAAATCATTTGATCAGTCAAAATCATTTGATCAGTCAAAATCATTTGATCAGTCAGAATCATTTGATCAGTCAAAATCGGTTGATCGATCATGACCGATCATGTATTTTGATTGGTCAATATGCTTAATTGGTCAAATTGTTAGATCAGTCATAATTTATGACTGATCATATCATATATTAAATCTGTATATCACTATAATCGAAGTTATTAACTATATTAATAACACATTATAAACTTTCATTATTTACTAAAAACTCTAAAAACTCAGAGGTCCCATCATTAAAGATAAGTAAGGCTTGATTCTTCGATTAACATCACTGATGGCCCTTGGCAAAATGAACATAAAAAAAATTACAACCATCTATTGAACAGTATGCGGCATACTTGCCAGAAAAATAAGGCTATAGGTGATCGATTGATGATTTGTGCACGTGATGCACGTAATCGATCGTAATCATGAATTATGAGATCAACGAATCGATCAATCATGGGCAATCAGTAAAATAATATACCGGGTAAGGTAACGATCATAGTAACCAGTACCGGATCGTGAGTAAGATCAATAAAATATGCATAAAATATTAATAAAAAACAATGGATCATATAATCCAAATATGACGTAGGTAATATGGAGTGTCTTCAATTAAAAGGGCCCATTTTTACATATATTTTATTTTGAGATATTTGAGTTTAATTATTTGTTTTGATTTTCGGACTGATCCGGGATCAATCAAATTTCACGATATTGATTGGTTAAAGACGGCAGGTGACTATCGGGTAAACTCGTGACGTGTTGGCTCTATGCAGCCTCATGTAATTTTTCTTTTTACATTATCTTGATTTTTTATTATGTAATTCAACTTTCATTTATAATTAAAAAAAGTCAATCATGTCAAAATTTATATGAATTTAACGAAAACTCATTTTTCAAAAAAATGTAAAAATGGGCCCTTTTAATTGAAGACACCCCATATATGAATCAATCAAGTATTTAAGCGAAGCGATTAGGGTGGTTAAGGGGTCGTTAGTTAATTAATTACTAGTTTTAGTTAGTATCGAATATCTCTTTTGTAATAAACCGTTTAAATTAATAAACAAATAAAAGTTAATAGTAAAAAACTTGTTTTATATAAGTTTGGTGCCTAATTATTAGTGCTTCTACCATCCGGTTTAGGTTTTTCTTTGACGAAAGTCATTGATTAACCCACGACAGAACCACCATCAGATCTTGCTAAAGGAATTGATCAATAGACTACATAATGAACTTGATGATGTGGTATATGAATGGTGGTAGAAACAAAGATAGAAACGTCGGCATTAAGGAAGGTAAAGCGTCTGACGAAGGTTTGGAGCCTACACCTAGTGATTTGCCGTTTATATGATACCTGAAAATTTTAGCATACTGTACGTACTGTACGTACTGTACGTACTGTACGTATAGTTCTTTTCTGGCATATGATTGGCTGGAACAAGTGATCAGCAAAAATTTTAGCGTACAGTACGTACAGTACGTATAGTACAGTACGTATAGTACTGTATGCGGTACATTACTACCTATACCATATCATGAGACCAGCTTGTTCAATGGGGTGAAATGAAGCATGTAGAAATGATGATATAGCAAAGTTGATAGTCGAGACAAACGGGATAGTTAAAGCAAGGGGAGTAGTAAGTAATATAATTGATGAAGGCAATGATGCAGCATTGATGTACCTTGTAATGAAATCGATGCTGAAAGTATGCTAATGAAATCTGGTACTGAAAGAGGCGTGACTGGAAATAGTAAGGCTGATAAAAAGAACGATTTTAACGTTGATAATGGTAAGGTGGAAAGGTGGAGAATGTTTACGAAAAAAGGGGATAAATAATGAAAAGGTAAATATACTTACGATATCCGCCAATATGGATAAGCGACCCAATCCTGGAATCTGCTATCGAAAGGGAATCGGGATAGTCGAAGATAATGAAAAGCATTTGAAGGATGGTCGAACGATATGGAAGGTGATGAGTTGAATGAAAGAAAATGTTTAGTGGATAAAAGGGAATTGAATAATGAGATTGAAAGGAATAAAAGGGATAGTAATGGCGTAAGAAATTCAGTGGATAAGTTAGAATATAATGGAATGTATGATATTGGTTATGGTTGTTCAAGTGGAAATGAAGAGAAGAAGATGACGGTATTAAATTAGCATATGATCGAAGAAAATTAGACCAAGCCAAGGAAAAGAGAGTCGAATACATACCTGTGGTGTTCGACAATCGAAGTGAAATGACTGGTAATGGAAATGGAAATTCGAATAAAACGAATAATTACAAATCTGGCCATGGTGAACGTGTACGTGTAGGCACAACCAAAGACGAAAAAGAAGTACTCGAAGGCGAAAAAATAGTTGTGCAACATGGATTTGATGATGATGGATTATGTGATGAAAATATGAAATGCAAATTCTATGCGATGTAACAGTTTTAGTTGTGTCGATTATATTAGGGAAATTATAAGAATGAAGTTGGAAACTTTGGGACAAAGTTCCTGGGGATCTAGCTCGTGTCATGGTGGTGAACAGTATGCGGCATACTTGCCAGAAAAATAAGGCTATAGGCAGGGACGGTGAATAATATCGATTTGATTTTGCAAAAATATCGATCGGTATGGTCAAAAATATCGATTTATATCGATATACTCATGATTGGCCAATTAAAATGCAAAAATTTTGTACAACAGTTACAGATAACGTGATATAACGTGATCAGTAACTAAATTTCTTTCTTCTTTGTTGATTGTCTATTTTACCGAAGCTTATCAACGGTTCAAGTTAGCAAATTTATGTTGCCTGGCCCGAATTATACTTTTAATTTTGCCCAAGTGCATATTGTTACACTGCATTAACATTTGCGAAAATATCGATTTCCCCATGATTTGGCCTAAAAATATCGTTTTATATATTATCGATACAAATCGATATTATTCACCGTCCCTGGCTATAGGCGATTGATCGATGATTTGTGCACGTGATGCACGTGATCGATTGGAATCATGAATTATGAGATCAATGAATTGGGGCAACTGGTAAAATAATATGCCGGGGTAAGGTAACGATCAGGGTAACTAGTACCGGATCGTGAGTAAGATCAATAAATATGCATAAAAAAGTAATTAATAAGAAACAATAGATCGTATGATCCAAATATGATGTAGGTAGAACCCCGAAATATACATAGATAGGTCAGGTATGAGTTTGCTTATTTTTGAGGTTTTTATACAGATCTTTTCTATTTATAGTAATTTTTTTGCTTATTTTTGAAGTTTTTTCCGCAGATCTTTCCTTTTTTAGTAACCCTATAATTAACCTGACCTATCTATGTATATTTCGGGGTCCTACGTAGGTAATATATGAGTCAATCAAGTATTTAAGTGATTAGGGTGGTTAAGGGGGTTGTTAGTTAATTAATTATTACTAGGAAAATGGAAGCTATTTAGGGTCCGAAGGACCAAATATAAGCCAATAGGCATCAGTTGGATTGTTTTGATTGTTGTTTTTTTACATTACACCTGATCTAGCCAATCAAAATTCGTAATTTGCGGACACACACACAAACAGGTCACTATGACTCTACTGTAATGTCCTTCGGACAATAATAGTTAGTTTTTAGTTAGTATCGAATATACCCTTTTGTAATAAACCGTTTAAATTAACAAATAAAAGTTAATAGTAAAAACACTTGCCTTATAAGTTTGGTGCCTGCCTCTACTATCTGGGTTAGGTTTTTCTTTGACGAAAGTCATTGATTAGCCCACAACACTAGAAATCAAATTCAAAGCGATGTTTGGTTAAACAATTCTTATACAATAGATAAATATAGTACTATGAGATGCACATCATGATATGAGATTTTGCGGATATACGTATGGTGCAGAAAATCTAATTGGTTATGCATATAATTGATCATGATCGATTAAAAGTTATAATCATTATAATCGATCAAAAAATTATAATCGATAGAACTAACTTTTTAAAATCAATCATATATAATATCAAGTTCGAATTTTTAATTATAATCGATTAACTTTATGATCGATCATAACCTTTGATCGATTATAATCGATCAAAAGGCTATGATCGATCATTGAGTTTGATCGATCATGATCGAACACAAAATTTCGTGATCGATAATGACCGATTCGACCAAGCAATCGGTCATATCATGTTCGATCGCAACCTCTAGGTGGGAGAGCTGAGACCAGCTTATAATCAGTATCGAGAGAACAAGTGACAAAACAAGCAAAGTAAAAAAGCTCTTAATCTGTCATATGTATATGTATCTATAATCTATATAACTGTTGCATACAATTATATACTATTACTTTTTTTTATAGAAGCCACAAATCAGTAGCACAGTAAAATTTTTCCAAATTATTCCTATCTTGTTTAGGCATATGCAGTTCTTTTATTACATCAATACTTAAAGGTATTAGCTCAAAGATCAGAATTCTTTAGTACTAGTATATTTGGATATTCAATTTAATTGTTATTACAAATAATCTATTTTAACTTATCAGTCTTACTGGACCTTACTGGACCTTCCATCCAGTGGTAAAAAAAATGTGACTGGAACAGTCTAGTGACAACTTACCACTAGAACCTATATATCTTCCAGTTTGATCCAGTTAGTTCCAGCGACCTTTCCAGTTTCAGTAATCTTTACTGGACTGGTCTAGCAACAACACTGCTTTATTGTGTGTCCTAATGAGGCAAAGTATGAATATGAAATATAAATATGCCACGTTAAACTTAATATAACCTGGTACAATTTATGATTATAAAAAACTCGATGCCACTTCTTATCAAGAATAATCATGTTAAAATGAAGCAAAAAGGGGCTCATAGTAAGTTAAATAATATTTAAAATGCATATCATATTTATTATATCTGTACCAAATTTAATAAATCAACAGCAAATTAATAAACCGTCTGATAATATCACTTTTAATATTAAACATCATATCAGTATTCACCAAGTTTTCAAAAAATAATGCAGATTTTGATCAGCAAAATTTTATGCTATAATTGGTGATAAATTAGAACATTATCAAAAATTAGATCATGATTTAAGCATGTGAAAAATTATACCCGAAAAATTAGATCATGCGCTAAATGTGATCTAAGCATGTGATAATAATTATGACAATTAATGTTACAACAATGTAAATTGCATTATTTTTAATAATAATAGGACCGTTTCATTATAAAATAACTAAAACTTATTACATATAACGTTGCCAACATCGATTCATTTATAGTGATATATTATGAAGTATATGACTATTATAGCAAGTTAAGTAGTATGCGTCTACAAATTTTATATATAATTAGACAGCATACAAAGCACAGTAAACCATACTTAAACATCACAATATGTATCATATAGTACTATATGAATTGTTTAACCAAACATCGCTTTAACAGGTTTTTGTCTCGATTAAAGTACATGACTTTTTTTATTATTGTCTTTTGGAATTGCACTAACTAAATATGTTATGAAACACATTATATGTCAAAAAGAAGTCAGTATTTACTATAGATAGATTGATGAAAATTCTAATATCTAAATCCTGATTACATATAAAATTTAATTTGTTTTGTCTCTCATTTTTGAGCATATTATAAAGAACATAAACGGTATTGTCCTTCTGCTATCGAGCAACCTACGCAGTTTTACTGAGCATCGGGAGTTTTTTTTTTTTAAACTACAAATCACGTTGTCGTCATAACAAGCTATTCGTGACTATTGTCCTGACAGACCACATTTTTTTGGCTACTGTCAATCAAACTAATGTTATATCAGGTTACAATTTACCCAAACTATGATTAAAAAAAATATTTAAGTTTGATTTGAAACAAACTTTTTAGTTAAATTTGAGTTTGGTTTGAATTTGAGTTTGAAGTTTGCAAACTAGTTTGAGTTTAAATAATATAAATATATTTTTATATTTTAATTGATAATCCGCTAGTCAACTGGAAAGTGATCATAGTGTAATGTGATGCAGATTATATATGAAAATCACTATAGGCGAAATGTGGTGTGCTTCCATTGAAAACTTTTTTCCTACTAAGTTAATGATACATGCCCACTAATTGAAAGTTGTAGAGCTCGTTGAGACGCATCTAATAGTGGTTAGATTATCCAAATTGGCCTAATGAATAACAAGATATCATCAAAAAACAATTGGCTAACTATATAAAATTTCTATGTAAACAAATATTGTTTATAGAGATTTTATATAGTCAGCCAATCGTTTTTTAATGATATCTCGTCATCCATTGGGCCGATTTGGATGCTCTAACCACTGTTAGATGCGTTTCGACGAGCTCTACAACTTTTAATTAGTGGGCATGGATTGTTAACTTAGTAAGAAAAAATGTTTTAGATAGAAGCAGCCACATTTCGCCTATAGTGATTTTATATGTAATCTGAATCACTGAGTTTTATATCCAATTGTTTTTTGACGATATCTCGCTATTCACTGGGCTGATTTGGATGATCTAACTACTGTTAGATGCATCTCGACGAGCTTTACAACTTTCAATTAGTGGACATGTATCATTAACTTAGAAAAAAGTATTAAACAGAAGCACGCCACATTTCGCCTATGATCACTCTCCAGTTGACAGGCTGATTATCAATTAAGTAACTTGTTTAAAATATAAAAATATATTTATGTCATTCAAACTCAAACTAGTTTGCAAACTTCAAATCAAACTCAAATCAAACTTAGTATAGTATTTGGGTTTGGTTTGAATTTGATTATTTTTTATTTGAATTTGGGTTTGATCTCAAACTTTATAAAATTTATAGTTTGAGTTTGGTTTGATTTGGGGTTTGATCAAACTCAAATCAAACCCGGATCAAACTTCGGAACCCTATTCCGTTTAACATATATTGGGAAAATAAAAACATTAATAATCTGCAGTAATGTCCAAATTTATCAAATAAGTGCAGAATTTTGTTTAAAAAGTTGCAAAAATCTTCAAAATTTAGATTTCTGCAGTTCTTCGCAGATTTTTTGCCAAAAATCTGTGAAAATATTTAAAAAGTATAATATTCGCAGATTATAATATAATTGGAAAAATAAAAACATTAATAATCTGTAGTGATTTTCAAATTTATCAAATAAGTGCAAAATCTTGTTTAAAAAATTACAAAGATCTTCAAAATTTAGATTTTTGTAGTTCTTCGCAGATTTTTAGCAAAAAATCTGTGCAAATATTTAAAAAGTATAATCTTCGCAGATTATAATAGGCGCCGGCTATTATAATCTGCGATAATCTCCAAAATTATAATTTCAATACTTACCTGCTAGTAAGAACACGAGAAAATCAATAAACAAAACAAACTGAAAATAAATAAATAAATAAA
>QKWP01001658.1:63467-93353 GCA_003550325.1 Gigaspora rosea | reverse complement strand
TGGGATGAAATTTTTGTAACGTGGTCAAAACACTGTGTAATCGTTAAAGATCTGTTAATCGTTATATATCGTTGTGGTCAAAACACTGTGTAATCGTTAAAGATCTGTTAATCGTTATATATTGTTTTAAATAATTCCGATTATAATCGATTTGTAGATATATAACGATTTAATATAGAAAATGATATATATCGATTTAGATATATATCAATTTTTAACCGGTTAATCGATATATATCGTTATTTTTTAATCAATATAAAACGATTAACTGTTATATATCGATTAATATCTATATATAAAATTTCCTGATGGGGTATACCCCTGATCTTTTTGTCTATCTGCAGAAGAAGCAGTTCGAATGCAAGTATGTAGAGCAAGGGAGAGAGGGGATCCCCTTGTCTCACTCCTGCCCCACTGTGAACAGAGAAGATATAGAGCCCCCTCCAATGATATGGGCCATTTGGTTTTTAAAGAGGCCTTTTATCAATTCTATAATTCTCTTGTCAAATTTCATTTTCTCCATTATGAGGGCCAAAAAATCATGATTGACTCTGTTGAGAGCTTTAACCTGGTCGATCAGTAGAATCCAATGCTGAATAGTTGAGTCACATGACTTTCGTAGGGTGGTCATTATATCCATGCCGGCATCGACTATGAACCTTCTTTTGATAAAACCTTGTTGGTGTTCCGGTATAACTGCCCTACATATTTCATTCATTCTATCTGCCAGAATTTTCATAAAGATTTTAGTGTCCCCATTGACCATTGAGATGGGATGCCAATTTTTCACAAGCGATAGATCCTCCCCCTTTTTTGGTATTAGCATAATTAGGCTCTTGTGCCAGGATATTGGCATGAAACCTCCTTCTAAGACCTTGTTGAAAACCTTCACTAAGACCGGGGTTATTGTTTCATTTGTGAGCTTGTAGAACTCGTAGGTGAGCCCGTCTGTTCCGGGGGATTTGTTATTAGGAAGAGAACAAATAACCTGTGAAACTTCCTCTGCAGTTATGGGTTTAAGCATATCATTGTTCATTGCATCTGTAACCGCAGGGAGATCCTTTACAAACTTTTCTGCTTCCAATCTATCCATGGGCTCTGGAGTGTAGATTTGTGTAAAGAATTGTTGTATATGCTGCAGGACATCTATGTCTCGACTTGTATCTTGCAAAAAATACTTTGTCGACTTTTCACCTTTTTCGATCTATCTGGCCTTGGACCTGAGAAGCCATTTATTTGTGAGATCAGAATTTTCTTCCTCAATGAGATTCGGCAGGTTTGTTATTTGTTTATCTAAGTGTGTCCATTCTGAATTTTTGGACCGGGCTACTTTTAAGTGCGTCAACTTTTTGTGGAGTCCTTCTAGCTTTGTCTCCATGGACTTTGGTTTGCAGAAGACTCTGATTATTGACTGAATGTTTAGTTTGCATCCATCCCAATCTTGTATGGATCCAGGGTCCTCGATTTCCTCTATGACTTCTTGACTCAACCTGACATTCCGGAAGCAATTTTTGTTGAACCGCCACTGCACACTGTGTCTCTTGATTGGTCCGAAGGAAAGCGAACACTCTACTAATAGGTGGTCAGAATTGCCAAAGCAAGTTTTAACACCGGAAATATTATGTCCGAAGTTTCTATTTATGAAAATGTAGTCTATGCAGGTTCCCATTTTGCCGTTGTTTCTAGTATTTTGGAAGTAGGTCAGAAATGGGTCTTCTTCTGAAAAATCATTTGCGTTGTGAAAATTTTCCATCTTTTTTTGTAAAGTCTTTCTAGTGGGGTCGTACTGTTGTGTAGTTTGACTGACTCTGTTTTTGTCAGGGGAGATGTTGGTATTGAAGTCACCTCCGACGATTTCAATTAATTCTTCCTCTCTTGGTGGTGACCAATCCTCAAAGAATTTGATTCTATTTTCTGGGCATGGAGGTGCGTACACATTTGTTATCCTAAATGTCCTCCCCTGGTAATGTATCTTAACCATTATCACTCTGTCTTCGTGAGAAATTTGAGAATCTATAAATTCAATTTTTTGTTTCCTGCTAAAATGGCAGTCTTACTAGACCAAATGGATGCATACTGCCATTGCTGACTTAAAAAGTCTCTAAGCTTTGCATCTTTCAAATTCGTTTCTTGTAACATGATAATGTTCAAATTATATGATTTTAGGAGAATAAATGTACTTTGTCTCTTATTTGCATTAATTAGTCCTTTTATGTTGAGTGTAGCTACTTTTATTCTTTGGTTAACAGACATATTTACGTAAAAGGTATGAACCCTTTTGGGTCAGATACGGTTCGGGAGAACCCGTCCTCTTATATCGCTATAGGAGGACATTCTTACTTGGAACTGCTTCATGTACTGTTGATTACACTTCTTGTAGGAGTCGGACGTTTGTAGGTGACTATGGTGAAGCCATCATTTTCAGGTGGGTTAATGTTAATTGTAGCCTTCGCTAACGGTTCTGATAATGTGATTATTTGTGTTAAGGAGCCCGAGTTGTTCTGGGGGTCAGTATATGCCCCAGCTAATTCGTTATGTGGTGGTTCTATACATGTTGGCAAAATCCCGACTTACTATAGTTTGGGATTTGTCCGTCATCCCAAATCCCAAATCCCAAATTCTAGTATAACTAATATCTCAAAAACTTTATTAATAATCTTTATTTAAACAAATCATATATATTCTTATAGTTATAAATAATATATTTACAAAATATTAAGATTATTTATTTGATTTAATCTTTTATAAATAGCAATTGTTTTTTTATTATTTGGAATTTGTCTGGGTTTTGCCAGCATGTATAGGTGGTTCCCTAGTTTGGGACAAATCGCCCGCGCTCCTAGAGGGAGGTCGCACCGACTGGGGAACTGCCTCCTCTGGTGACACCTGGTTTTTTTCACCGCCTGTGGTGATACCTGTCCTGCTGTTTCCTTTTCCGGTAAAATGCCATCTGTGATGATCTTTGTTGCTTCCTCCATTGTTACCTCATTTTCCAAAGAGGGTGTCAGGCTTGTGGTGTTTTCGTTCTGGGGAGGAGTTATTAAAAGCTCTGTGTCCATTTCCTCTACTGGGCTGTTGTCAACATTTCCCAGGTCCTTATTCATGCGTGCGTTTTGTCTAGATTCAATAGATTCCTTAAATTGGATGCAGTCTTTTTTTATGTGACCTTCCTGGTCACAAAAGTAGCAAACTTTTGGGGCAGATTTCCATTCAGTAGAAACCTTATTTTCCCAAACGTGGGTGAATCGTGGTAGGTGTTTTCTAGGTCCGGGTCATCGGCTGTTTCAAAGATGACCACCCATTGATCTGTTAGGTAGGGAGTGCCTTCGATTATGAGTGGTTTGATGGTGGCAATTTTTCTGAAATTTTCGAAGGCCACCAGTAGAGCCTCTGAAACCTCACTTTTGTTACCTAAGGGTATATTGCGGCATCTGACCAGTAGAAAGGATTTTCTGCCGTCGGTCGGAATGTATCCGTAGTAAGTCTTGTTAAATATAACGATGCCCTTGGCGGCATACTGTTTTCATTTTTCGTCGTTGATAAAGGTGATTTCTAAGTGCGTACGGACCCCTTTAGTGAAGTGCTACTTGGCGGCACTAACGTCGTATTTAACCTGATTAAACATAGAAGACATAATCTTGTTGAATGAACCTAGCATTCCTTGAATATCGATTATTAGTGCATTATCGTTATTTGTTTTAATATTTTGTCTTGGGGAGAAAGTCGAATAGGTCAATTGACCTCTTTTCAGCTTGGAAAAAAACAAAGTCCATTTTCTGTCAGGACTTATTGAGGAAGGTTTCTTCCCCTTTTCTGGTTTACGTTCAGAAATATCTTGATTTGGTTTTGGTTCTAGGCCTAAATCCTCGACCGAAAGTGAGCATTCTTCTATGAGTTTCTTTTGTTCTGCGATCAAGTCTTCAGCTACCGCCTCAGTCGGCGTAGCATTAGAAGGACCCGGGACAAGTTGTTCAATCTCTGTAGACATTTGTGTGTCTATGAAAGTAGTTTGCACGTTCGTAATGTTTTTGAGAGCACTGAATTCTTGTTCGGTTTTGTCGTACCAGGAAGGTTCCTGAGTCTCTTGTGGGAGGGTGCCTTTGGTGTTCGTTTCTATTAAAACCTTAGCATCGTTTTTTACTGTATCCTGTTGGGATAGGACTTGTATTTTCTTAGCTGTATTCGTTGACTTGTTTACTTTTTTTTTTTTTTGTTGTTGTTGTTTTTATTTTCTTTTTTCACTTTACGTCATTTTGGCGCCATTTCTCCCGAGAATATAGCGTCGTCAAACGTACTGCAGTCTCTTTTCTTACTTCTGAGGGGACTAGCCCCGTTTACTCTTGTTTCTGTGGTCTCGCTTGTTCTTCTAGTCATATGTATTTTAATAAACTGAAATTACTCTGCTCCAAACTAACGTGTACTGGAGAGAGTACATGTAGATCTTCACCCCTGTTTTTTTTAAAAATCTCAAAAAACACGTTAGTAGTTGCTGCATATAAAACTTTTTTTTTATTAAGTAAACTTCAAAAGGTCGATTAAGTAAAGTTGTTCAGTGCATAAAAATATACTTACAAAAAAATTTGGTGTCATTTGGACAACTTTTTATTAGTATGTTTTTCAATTTTTTTAAAAAACTCAATATTTCAAAACTAAGCAACCCTTTCGTTTGTTTACGTAATTTTTTGGCCAAAAAAGATTGCTTATTTTTGGGAATATATGGTAGTACTTTTTTTGCCTTTTTTTCCTTGAGTTTAGAGATTGTGTTGTTTATTTTAAGTATATTGCTTTCATGCCACTTAGGTTTCCTGAATGCTCTTGTGTATCTTCTGATTCTAGTTCGGCTTTCAGTTCTTTGACCAGGAGTTTATTACCAAATCCTACGTTTTAGATATAGAGGACAGTGTGCATGTCACAAATAGGTGGTCAGAGTTACTGAATTTTGTTGTTATCTCCGAAATTAAGTAGCTTTGCTCCATCCTGACAAAAATATAGTTGATGCATATACCCATTATATTGTTGTTCCGAGTATTCTGGAAGTATGTTAAAAAGGTGCTAGTTTCCGAACATTCAGCTACATTAAAAAATTCTAAACTTTTCCTTCGAGGATTCCTCTAGAGGTGTCACATTGCGGTTCTGCCTGACTAACTCTATTTAGTACTGGGTTTAAATTTACATTAAAGTCTCCCGCTATAATATTAATACTATCTGGTTTCTGTACTAGGACCAGTCACTGAAGAATTTAATCCTATCCTGTTGGTGTGGAGGAGCAATATGTTGGTAATGGCGAAGGTGTGGCCTCTGAATATAAATTCTGTTGATATGACTCTATCGTCCTTGTCTATTTTAGTCATTTTAAATTCTATTATTTTTAGAGATCTACACACTCTCTCTCCTGACCACATAAAGCAGGAGACAGGTATTTTATTTTTCAAAGATACAAGCACACATCTTAACAGAAAAGTTTACAAACCATATCGGAACAGGGGCTTGTTCCCATAGAAACAAGAAACGTAGACTAGAGGTGACTTATAGTATGGACGAAGTGGAAAAAATGGGTAAAAGAAGAAAAACAAACCAACCGAACACGTCAAATGGAATGAATAAAGAAAACAACAACCCAAACGAACACACAGCAAAACAAACAGTACACGTCAACTCGACATCGAAAAATGCGCCTACTGATGCACGTAGAGAGAGTGAAATACAGAAAGAAAGCTGGGACGACATGATCATAGAAGATACAAATAGCCTAAAAGATATTACAAATGTTACACCCCCTCTCTCAGAAGAGCAAGCAACAAAAGACGTCGATACTGCAGTAAAGGTGATTAGGTTGTCAAACACGAAAACGGCAAGTGAAACATCAAGAGAGGAATTTTTCAACGAGGATATAGAATTTTTCGACTTGGAAGAAACCACAGGCACGGAATGTAAGGCAGAGACCTTGTCGAAACCCCACGTGAGGAAGTTCGTAAAGATGGGAATCCCAAAGGAAAAGGTTCTACGCAGGATAGGCAATGGACCAAGAGGCAGATCGACTTTTTCGTCGTTCTCGCTCCAGAGGACAATCAATTCTATGAATGAAAATGCATTAATAATTGAAATAAGCAATCTACTCTGCTCATTCAATGAATTATGGAATCGTTATTCAAAACAGCAGGATTCAATATCTGCGCAGCAAAGCAACACTTTACGAGAGGACGAAGAACACACCTTGAAATTACTTTCAATAATAAGGATACCCTGAAACAGTAAGCAATGAAAGGTATTGAGATACTGAATAGAACGTACTTTGGGTACATTTCAATGGACAAGAGGAAAACCTTCCTGTCGATAAGATGCAGAAATGTCCCACTTGGCAAGAAGGAAAAGGTCTCGGAGGCTCTCCTAGAAGCTTTTGAGAGGATCGGGAAAGTCACGTCGATTAAGCCATTGCTAATCGATGGAACACCCTACACCATTGACCAATGAATCGTTGTTTTTGAAACTACGGAAGACTACGATCTTTAGGCTAGGATACCCAGGTTTACTCATGTCTGGGACAATAAGGTTACGACAGAATGGAAATTAGCATCCAAAGTCTGTTACTTCTGTGAGAAGGAGGAACATATTAGGAAAGATTGCCAACAGTTCCAGGCATCCATTGCAGCAAGAAGCAGGCTTTAAACCAGAAAAATATCATTGCAACAGTTGAAGAATCTGATAATATGCAAGGGGAAGAGGCCTTCACTTCTTCCACATTAGATAACATGCAAATGGAAGTACATGAACAAATCACTTAATTAGAATCAGGCGCGATAGCTACAGAAAAGGTAACTGAAGGAAAGTCTCAAACAGAAACACAACCCTCCGTAAACAAAGAGACAGCTATGGCAACAAATCGGAAAGAAATTGAAGCCACTCGTGACGAGTTGTTAGAAATGTACGACAACCCTGGGAACTTCAAAGACCCGAATGAGAACACAGAACCTATTAAGGTGGACCTCCCTATAGTGGATGCCGAAAAAGAATACGCTCCAGACCTAAAGAAGGATGGGTTCACAATAGTCATGTATAAGAAACCTGTTACCAAAAATGGAGGAATTAGTAAGAAAAAAGACAGCAGGAGATCTGCCCCTTATATCTATAAGGGGGGATGGCTAAAGCCAGGTACATCATGAGATTACCTGATTTTTCCGATTTTTAATTAGGGTTAGGGTTAGGGTTAGGGTTAGAGATTAGGTTAGGAGATGGGTTTTGTATAGTAAAATCGCATTTCCGACACTTTTACTTAGTCAAACAAGACGGTTTGGATAGTCATTTTTTATATATTTCGTGTTTTTGTCTTTGCCGTCTTGCTTTTTTTTGTTCGGACTGATCCGAGTTATATATCGGGTAATTTCGTGATGTACCTGGCTTTAGCCTACCCCCATAAGGGTACAGTGAACCAATCCTAACACTAGTTTGGGAACACAAACCCTTTACGTTAATATGCCTCAGATTATCAAGCTCAAATTAGCAACCTTGAACGTGAAAGAAATAAATGACAGAGGCAAGCAAAAAAATACATTTACTTTGATAAAATCGTACAAACTGGACATTATTTGCCTGCAAGAAACTAATTTAAATAATAAGAACATGGAGATCTTCTTAAAAAAACAGTGGATACACGAGTCAATTTGGTCTAATAAGGCAGCAATCCTGGCAGGCAACAAGGACATAGAATTCTCCAACACAAAAATAACCCACAGGGAAAGAATTATCAAGACAGAATTTAACTTTAAAGGTAAGAATATCATATCACTAATATCTATGCGCTGCCGAACTCCCCAGACAGAGTAGAGTTTCTCAAATCTTGGACCCCGGAGATAAAACAAGGAGCAATAAATATTATAGCAGGAGATCTGAACATTAACCTAGACCTGCTAAACAACCGGATCAGCCAAGCTTCTCCGCAACACGATCCTTTAAGAAAGCTGCTAGCAGAACTAACACGTGACTTTATCAATGTGGCAGATTGCTCAGAGGAAAAACCGTTTTTAACGTATTTTTAAAATACTCAAGGAGGACAAACAATGGCCACCTGCATAGATTATATCTTTGTAGAGGAAGGATATGGGCACCTAGTCAATGAGGTTGCTCTATGCTTTGGCAACTCAGATCATATGCTTCTAGAATGTTCTCTCATGTTCTCAAGTAAAAGCAGACATAGCCCGCTATGAAGGCTTGATAAAGAAAGTCTCGAAAATGAAAGGATCCTGGAGGAGGTAATAAGGGAACTAGAGGAGGAGAGTTCCACACAGAACTGGGACCTCTGTAAGTTAAATATCCAGTCAATTATTAGAGCTTTCAGAAGACCGAAACTACCAAAGAAAAAGATTGAGACTTTGCATAAGAAGATCGTGAATTGTGCAATAAGGGTGGCCAAAAATAGAGGTCTAACTCAATGAATACTATTCACTGAATATTCACTGAATATTAGAATATTCAAATATATAATTTTTCACTGAATGAATATTCGAATATTTAAAATTTCACTGAATATATTCATTGAATATTCATTGAATATATATATATATATATATTTATAAGAAAATAACTAATTGTACATGGGGTGTTTGAACTAGGGATGTTAAAATGCTTATATAAACTCTGCTCAAGCAGGTTCCAAGCACAAACTTTTACAGTTTGCTTATAAATTTTTTAAGCACTGCTTAAAAGCAAATATGCTTTTGATGCTTCAAACCTGCTTAAAGCAATTATGCTTCAAATTTGCTCAAAAGCAAATATGATTTAAATTAGCTTAATTAAATTTGTTTAAAGCAAATATGCTTCAAATAAATTCTAAGGATACATATTTATTGGCTTAATCTGTTAATAATTTAACAATTAAATTTTTGTTACAATAGCTCAAATACCAAATTAAACCCAAAATAACTATAATATGCTAATATCTAACCTTATGCTTACTTAGTTTTTATTTTAACTCTAATAAAACTTAGAATTATTATTTCAAAATAATATTTATATATATAAGATTTAATTCTTTGAAATTATAATTATTTTGAGTTTTTTTTTTAAAATATAAATTTTAAATTAATAATATATTAGTATAATTGTTCTTTTAATATTTTATATATTGGGCAATGGAATTTAGTTTTTTGATATTTTTAAACAATTTTAATAAAAACCAGGTTTAATTTGTTTTAGTATCAAAGTAAAAATGCTTCAAGTATAAACTAAATTGTTTGAGCAATTTGATATTTTTATTATACAAATTTACTTATATAAAGCATGCTTGTATAAGCATGCTTATATAACTTTGCTTATATAAGCATGCTTATATTAACTGGTTTGTAAAAACAGTTCAGTCTGCTTTGGTATCCAAGCAGGTATGCTTCGAGCATAAACCAAACTGCTTGAGCAATTTAACATCTCTAGTTTGAACACAGGTATAATCTATAACTATATACTAAAAAAATTTGTGTGTAACTTTGCTGCATAATAATAATATTAAGATTTATACAGAATTGCGAGAAAATTATTTTTTGTTAAGAACCCACTCGGGATTAACTTAGTAAAATTTTGAGTTAGAAATCTAATATCTTTTAAAACTATCTAAAAAATCTTTGTGTAATGATAACGTTTAGAATACTCTATTTATATTGTGTAACGATAACGTTTAGATTACTCTATTTATACTGTGTAATGATAACGTTTAGATTACCTATTTATACAATGTAACGATAACGTTTAGACTAACAATATAAATAATTGTATTAAAGTATAGTATCTATTTATACTGCAATATAATTGGGCAATATAATTTGTGTAACACATATATGCAAATAGGTTACACAAAGGCTTATTGTACTGTTTTCGCAAAAATAATTTTAGGTTACATGCCGCTAATATTGTGTAATATTACACAAACCAGATTTTGGTAACTTTTTAGTTTTGAACCCAATTCAGGTTATTTGAACCAAAACTGGGTTCATTTGAACCAGATTAGGTTCATTTGAATCAAAATTGGGTTTATTTGAGCCAAATTATATTTAAATAAGGTTTATTTAAACCGATCGGGTTTATTTAAACCAAAATCAGCTTTATTTGAACCAAAAATAGGGTTATTTGAACCAAAAATGAGTTTATTTAAACCAAAGAAGTGTTTATTTGAACCAAAAGCAGTTTATTTGAACCAAACCTGGGTTTACTTTTTCAAAAGAAGCTATTTTCATCATTTTTTTAATATAAAGTAAATCTCAAAAATGCTATTAAGTAAATTTGTTCAAAAATGAAATATATTTATAGAAAATATTTAAACTACTTTAAATTAGTATGTTTTTTAATTTTTCAAAAAATTTAACAATTTAAAAATAAGCTATTCTAATGTTTTTTGTATAACTTTTTGGCCAAAAAGGATATTTTTTTCAGAAAATATATGATATTTGAACCGGGCATTATTATATAGCAACCCATCACCATAGCGACCCTACGATCGACCAATCAAATCAATTATATGAGTCATGTAATCACTGATTTGCGAAGCAATATATATGAAGCAAACTAGCGAATATATAACTCACAGAACCAATTTTGATTAATCCATTACTCTAAAAATATTGTATAATAAACCGATCACTAAATTAAAAAAAATAAAAAAGCGAATTTACTGAAAATTTTATTAAAAAAAACAAATCACTACTGGGCAACTCTCAAAATTTTTTATTTTTTTTTTAAAAAAAACAATACAAATATACCAAAAGTTTTATTAAAAAAAAAGCAAATCACTATTAAGACAACCCATAAAATTTTTTTAAATCAGTATTACAACTTTATGATATTATAAACCCAACAAATTTTATTAAAAAAAAAATTAATATATGATCCAATGAAATCGACAATATTTTAATGACTCAAGGTACGTTCATGTTCGCATAGTACTTACATTATGATTATCCATATATATATTCATCTAGTGCTTTCATACATATTTGCCCAGTACTTCCATACACGTTCACCCGGTGCTTCCATACACGTTCACCCGGTGCTTCTATATACACTCGCCTGGTGTTTCCATATATATTTGCCTGGTGCTTTTACGATACGTTTGCTCGATGCTTTCATTAAACGTTCGATCAGTGCTTTAGCAAAACCTAAAAAAGTTAATAAACAAAACAATAACAAAAAAAAAAAAGAAACAAAAACAAAAAACTTAATCTTACCTACTTGAAACACCACAAATATGTTTTTTGGTATATTCATGCTAAGTAAAGCCTTAAAACCTTAAGAAAGAAAAACAAAATTAGTACCAAAATTAAATGACAGAGAAAAAGCAAAATGTAAAGAAAAAAATTTAATATTTTATCGAAAATACTGCACAAACACCTGCTCAGTATTAATTCACATCTGGCGAAGTCTAAAAACTCTAAGAAAGAAGTTAGTAACAAAACTAACAAGAAAAAATAAAAAACAGAAAAAAATCTTATCCAAAACACTATATGCACTTTATCTGGTGTGGATTCATGTTTAGCAAAGTCTAAAAACCTCAAGAAAAAAACTAAAATTAATAATAAGGTAATAAGGCTAACAAAACAGGAAAAAAACTAACAAAAAAAATTAATATCTCACTTTACGTTCAAAAACCTCCAAAAAAAAAACTAATGTAAGAAAACTGATATCCTTTAAGAAAAAAGGCTGATATTTTTAAAAAAGAAAACTGACATCCTCTAAAAAAAAACCTGAAATTAGTAAGGGGCATGCCATTTATTACGTAATATTTTTTACTTAGTAGCCACCTCTACCCATGTATGGTGTAATCATTTTATCTAATTCTAATTGATTAATATAATATATAGATGTGATCACTACCTCTGACTATGTATCCATGGTAAAAATTACGTAATAAATAACATGCCCCTAACCAGAAAAAAAAAAAAAAAACCAAAAAAAAATTAAAATCATATTTTATATTTAAAAACTTCCAAGAAAAAAAATGACATAAAAACTGACGTTCTCTAAGAAAATAGCCAAAAAGAAAACTAACATTCTTCAAAAAAAACCCCCAAGATTAGTAACTAGACAAACAAGCAAAAAAAAAAGAAAACCAAAAAAAAATTAATATCTTATCTAAAAAGTCGCATACACATTTGCCTAGCACTAAGCAGCATCTAGCAAATCCTAAAAAAAAAAAAAGATTAGCAAAACAAGACAATTTACAACTAAAGCAAAAAAAAGGAAATAATATACTTAAAAAGCTATTTAAAAACCTTTGCTGATACTAATTTATGCCAAAAAAGAATAGAATTAGTACAAGAAAAAAAAAAAGTGAAGTAAAAAGAAAAAATAGAGTATCTTATCTGAAATGTTACTTTGGTATTTCGCTTCCTTAAGACTACAAATCCAAAAAAAAAAACAACTAAAATTTAGATCAAATCGGATTAAGGGAATTAACCTCTAATTCGGCTTACTCTATTTATATGATTATTAATTTTTAATATGATTGCCCAATTATATAAGGGACATTATAATAATTTTTATTTAAACCAATCATGAATTTATTTAATATTATTTAAAAAAAAAACAAACTAAAAAACACCCTGTGCATTATGCACGGGTTTACAGCTAGTATTATCTAAAAAAAAAATATATTATTAATTTAATATTTAAAAATAGTTTTCCCAGTGTTTTTCTGTGCATTATTGCACGGGTTTATAGCTAGTAATTTTTATAAATTAAAAGATTTTTTATTAAAATAAAAGATAATTTAATTAATATTAGGGTTAGGGTAAGAACTGGGATAGGGCAGGGGGCATAGTTTATACCAAAATTTTACAAGGAATTTTTTTTTCTTAGAGCCCATAGATTGTTTCTTAAGCAAAATTTTAAGATACAATTAATTTTTGTTTTTTTTTCTTTATGTTTGTTGTACAAAAAATAATCTGCATACTGTATTTTTCAATATGATTTGTGTAGTACAGTGTTCAAACACCCCGTGTACAAATAGAAATGCTCTATTTATAATTTTATTTTATTTTTTAATAATTTATTTGCAATTTTATTGGCTAATTTAAGTGAGATATTATATAATTTTTTAAAATTGAAATATATTTAATATTCAATGAATATCCAGTGAATATTCATTGAATATTTTCAAAATTTTTGACCGAATATTCGAATAAAAAAATATTGAACAAATGAATATTCGAATACTTATTTTTTGAACAAATCAGACCTCTAGCCAAAAACCCCTCAGACGAAGTAGCCAGTTATAAACTAGAATCTTTCAGAATCCAGTTAAAGGAAGAACTGGAAAAAATGTCAGAAAATTGGTGCAGAAGATCGAAAGCGAAATGGATAGAAGAAGGGGAACACTCTACCAAATACTTCTATGCCCAATATAAAGCCAGAAAATCAATAAGCTGTCAGGATAAAATCAAACCTCCAGAAAACGGCCGCCATGAAAGGGACACCCTGCGCCACATCAGGAATTTCTATGAAAAGCTCTATGAAACTGAAGAGATTGACATGGTGGCAGTGAACAAGATTACAAATAACCTCCCACAGGTCGGTGAAGAATGGAACCGTACCTTGATACGTCCAATAGGAAAAGAAGAAATACTTCAGACAATACAGGAACTGCCAGGAAATAAATCACCAGGGACGGACGGTCTAACCTATGAATTTTATAAAACACTGGCAGAAAACCTGGCACCAATACTGGAGGTAGTGTTTAACAATGTAATCAAAGAAAGCAGGATGCCTTCATCATGGCATAAAAACATTTTAATCCTGATACCTAAAAGAGATGAAAACCTGGAGGATGTTAGTAACTGGCGACCAATTTCTCTGGTCAACAGCGACGCAAAGATTTTTATAAAGATTTTGGCAGGAAGATTAAATACGATTTGCAATGAAATCATCGCTAATCATCAAAATGGCTTTGTAGCCGGTAGACTAATTACAGACTCGGTGCTGGATATTATCACCACTATGAGGGCCAGTAGGGAAACTTTGGATGAACATTGGCTAGTGCTGATTGATCAAGCGAAAGCTTTTGATAGGGTCAATTATACGAAAATGAACTTTAGTAGCACATTTATAAAGATGGTAAAAAACCTCTTTGCGAACCAAGAGGCTCACATCGTAGAAAGAGGACCCCGAAGAACTCTGATATAACTCAGATCCAGACTCAAAATTTTAATATAACTTTATATATTAATTTTATTAAAAGCTTTATACAAAATTATCATATAAGTTCAAATTTTACTATAAATTATACAATTTCAGATTTGAGTTTCATCAGGAAAGTTTTTTTTAGTACAGATCTGTGCAAATTTCTAAAAAAAAACAATTATTAAAAATTAATACAGATCTGTAACCCTGCCAGTGATCGTTGAAGAAATTTTTTCTTCATTTTCTGCCAGATTTAATTTTCTGCGCAAATTTTTAATCAATAATCTGCAGATTGTAAAAAGCAAATAATAATGCTAATTTTTCATATATTAAAAGAATATATTCAAATATTCATATATTTTAATAATGTAATTTATTACAAATACATATAATATTGATCAATTATAAATTTCACAAAAATAATAAAAAATAATATATTTTTATTAAAAAAAAAAATAATAATAATATATTTTTATTAATAAAAAAAAACAAAAAACTACAAAACATATTACAAGAAACATCACAAAAACGCCTTAGAAACTACACACAAACACCATAAAGACACCACACAAACACCACATAACACCATAAAGACTACACTGCACAAACGCCATAAAGAAACCACTACACCAACTATGAACGTTAGACAGTATGCCTCTTAAATTCGGCAAATTTGACACCAACAACGAGCATATCCAGTAACGTAAGATGCAACAGCCGCCTACCTTGAGCCTGAAAAGAATTAGTATAATACAAACAAGATACTGAAAGTAAAAAAAAAAAAATGAATACATAACTGTACCCGCCAATACCAACGGCAAAAAAAACTTCAGGCATCACCCCTTCACAGCAACGAAATAGCCTCGACACCAGCGACGAAAGAACACTAGCGACGAAAGAACATCAGCGACGAAAGAACACCAACGACGAAAGAGCACCAGCGACGAAAAAATTCCAGATGCCGTACGAGTAAAGAAAGAACGCCGAAATGTATGACACCGCGCCACCAATTTCATATTCCCAGTCAAAGTATAACCTACAAGAGAAAAGGTTAGTCAACAAGAGAAGATTAAAGAATGAAAGCAAGAAAGAAACAAGACACTTCCCTTATACTACTCTTCGAAAACTCCAATCTCGGCGAAACGAAACATTACTTCCCCAATACCAAATTTCAGATTCCTAAGCCCGGCGCTATCACATGTTCCCGATCGAAGTAACAAAGGAAGGAAAAAACTGAAAAAAGATTGAAATATAGTGTTAGTAGAAAAAAAAATACGATAAAAAAAAAAGTTTTATACTTATCTTGATTTTATTGTGTAACCGGTGATGTAAAAATCGTCGTAATGGTAATATCCGCTTTAAAAATAAATTAAATAAATTTTAACAAAAAAAAATTAAAAAAAAAAATAAATAAAAAAAAAATAAATAAAAATTAAAAAAAAAAATAAAAAAAAAAAAAAAAAAAAAAAAAAAAAAAATAAAAAAAAAAAAAATAGAAAAAAACAATAAAAAAAAAAATAGAAAAATAAAAATCAAAAAAAAAATAATAATAAAAAAAAGGATAATTACTTTTGATGCGGGGGTGCACTGTGTGCGGGGTTTGAGTGCGGGGTATAATGTCATCACAAGTAATGACCAATAAACGATTTGTTTACATCCCGGTTACATAGATCTACAAGATAAGTATAGATTTTTTTTTTGGTTTTCCTTACTTTTTTACTAATCCATTTACTTTTTTTTACTGTGTTTCACTAGTGCCATCGTTCTTTGGTGGTCGCTTTTTGGAACTGTCTTTTCCTTGATATCATCGTTTTTTGGAGCCACCGTTTCTCTGGTGTCGTCGCTCTTTGGAGTTGTCGTTTCGTGGTGTCGTCGCATTTTGGAGCCGTCGTTTCGCTAATTCATCGTTTTGTAAAGTTCTAGTTTTGCTGTTGCTGCATTTTAAAGCTGTATTTTCGCTGGTATTGTCGTCCTTTGGAGCCGTCGTTTTGCTGGTGTTGGAGTTCTTGTTTAATTGGTGGCGTCGTATTTTGGAATCGTTTGTTCTTATCATGGGTCTATCTTTTCTTTGTAATTCTTGGTGAAGTATTGATTATCCTCCATTCACTCTCTTACTTCCTCTCTGAAATCAAAATATTTCTCATATTTATCCCTGATGTAATCTTTATCTAACAAATTAAACAAGTCATTCCCACTATGCTGCCCTCATCTATACATGTTTCTATTATTCAATTTATAGCGTCTATCTGCCATTCAAATTTTTTTCAAATTCAGCCCTAACTTTTTTATCACCCTCCATTTCTTTCGTTTTCTCATTCGCTAGGGTATGTTTCTACTCATTTCTCTAAAATATTTCTTAACTTATATATTTTGCCCTTTCTTCGTAATTTATCTATCAAATTATCCCTATCTTTATCATCAGTTATTTGAAATTCCCGATCATTTCTTGGAGCCATCGTTTCACTGATTGTGTTTCTTGTACGAAACCACTTTTATGTTAGGTTAGAGGTGTATCTGCTTTTAAGTTAGTTGGTTAGTATAGTTGGCATGTGTTAGGTTATGTGTGTTTTCTTTATATTTTGGGTTAGGGTTAGTTGTGTAGCTAGTATTAGAATACGCTAGTAACAAGGGGGTTACAATGGCGTTGACTGTTACTTCAAGAGCAAGACGTTCGTGAAGCCAATGTTAGATACGAGTTAGGTTGGTTTTTCGGATAAGTACTGTAACTTTTGGGTTGGTTCTGTTTTTGTTTAATTAACTCCCTTACTAAGCTTTCTTTTCATTTTAAACCACAGTCAATTCGATATGTTGAACGGTCGGCTATTTCCATAATTCCTGGAGCGCCTGATAAAAATTGACCGAATGATACTCCAGCCAATACAATTAAGTTTGTAATTTTGACATAATAGATTAGTATGTTATATTGTCTACAGATAGTTGTTAGGATTATCGCCTCTTTGTAATCAGTCCAAATTCTTTCAAGTTTGTTTATGTTAGGTTAGGTTAGGTTTAGGGTGAGTGCTCAGTTAGGGTTTAGTTTAGATTATTATATAGCAAATTCGTTTAAGGAAAACTTTTTATTAGCTCAAAATAGTGGTTTCTTATGCAAACTTTTGAGAAATAGAATTGTTTTGACAAAAGAGAAGTTTTGAGACGTTTTTATACCATGAACGATGTGAAACGAAGTACATGGTTAAGTGCCAACTGAAAGGGTGTATAGAGGATCTAATTGGATGACATTTTCATATGATTTAATTTGTATTATAGTGCTTGTTCGACAGTTCTTGTTATACAAATTATGCAAACAAATGTTATCTTATTGGCGCAAAAAATTTTAAAATTGAATTTGGTGTTGTGTATTTTAAAATGGCTTACCACTTAAGTTATCCATTCGATTACATCCCTATGTACCCGTGAATAAGTGTATATTATATAAAACTTGTGCCTGTGTATGGATTATATCTTTGGCAATCAATTTAAGAGTATGAAGGTTAAAGTTCAGTTCGAACTAATTGTATGGCCATACTTATATTTATTGTTATTTTCTGTGCATTATTTTGTGATCATAACAAACCAGTTAGCCAACCACGACTTGTAAAGCAAGATCATAAATTGCACAATAGCATCGATATTAGATCATGCCGTTGATAAATATCACCAAATTTGTTCTACTGTATTTAATCATTTACATCGAAAGACGTTGCATCATTATCATTTAGTTTTTAATTGGATTTTCTTGGTTATGTTACATTACACCAAACCATGATCATTTATTGGTCAATAATCACGTGGGCGAAATTTTATGGCCCAATTAAAATTGACCGATTCCGATCAAGCCGACCATGATCCCAATGCACTCAGACGTTTCTGACCCGGAATTCCGGACCCCGCACCAAAAATAAACGCCCAAAAAAAAAATAAAAAATTCGAAAAAACAATAAAAAAATAAAAATAAAAAAAAATAAAAAAATAATTCAAAAAAAAACAATAAAAAAAAAATAGAAAAAAATAAAAAAAAAAAAAAAAAAAACGTATAAAATCGTTAATATAAAAAAATATCGTTTAATAAAAAAATATCGTTTATTATAGAATAAAAAAAACGTGCTTTGTTTATTTATTTATTATCGGTAGTTTGTTTTGTTTATTGATTTTCTCCTTGTGTTCTTACCGGCAGTTGTATGCTGTATAAATGCCATATATGTACATGCATACAGTAGTATCGTTATACAAATAAAGATCTAACTTGTTATAAAAATCATCTTTGTTATACAAATAAACATCTGACTTTTTGAAAAATTACCAGTTGGTTATACAAATTTAAACATATGACATATCGAAAAATTATATAATAAGTCTATACAAAATTAGATCCCAGTAATATATATTCTTCGGGGTCCTGGTATAATTGATCAGTTCATACCACAACACCCAAGAATATTTGGATTGAATGCTGTTAGTTGGTGAAGTACTACCATATTGCCAGTTGCAGTTTAAAAGCAAGAAAAAAGGTTATACAGTATAATAATTAATACCCAAANATAAAAAAAACGTGCTTTGTTTATTTATTTATTACTGGTAGTTTGTTTTGTTTGTTGATTTTCTCTTTGTGTTCTTACCGGCAGTTGTATGCTGTATAAATGCCATATACGTACATGCATAAGTAGTATCATTATACAAATAAAGATCTAACTTGTTATAAAAATCATCTTTGTTATACAAATAAACATCTGACTTTTTGAAAAATTACCAGTTGGTTATACAAATCTAAACATATAACATATGGGGTGACATCAATAGAAAAGGGACAAATCGAATAAAATAGATAATCACGTTTTTATATTTATATTACATGAATTTGATCATCACCCGAAGCAAAACGGCCAAATCCGCCCCCAACATGCAGATCATACGTCAATAGAAAAGGGCCAAATTTATCTAATAGATTTGTCCCATTTCTATTGATTCATTTTTTTTATAATGCATTAATGAAGAAAAGTTGGGCTTGTTTCGGTAACTAATAAGTACATATACCAGTAAATGCTAAACTTTTTTTTGTAATCAAAAAAAAAGATTAGAAAGGGTCTAATACTGTCTAATACTATCGGTATTTATATGTCGCTAATAATCATACTATCTTTTTTAGAGGCAACACTTAGCATATAATGACTTGTATGCCTGGTATGAAAGATACAAAAAAGCTACATTCGAAGATAACAAATACAGAAGAATCTCACTAAATGCACTTCCTCTGGACCTCAGGTAGTGCTTAAAAGATTAGGTTTTTTCGAAATAATCGATACTAGCATGCACTTAAAAACTTCAAAATAAACTACCAAAAACATATTTAACTACAAACTAAAAATTTGAAAGTATCAAATATTGTTTAATTATAGTACTCGTACAACTTTAATTCTTAAAGTATTTTAGGTGAGTTTAAAAAAATTATAAGAATTTATTTTATGATTTATGATTTTTAAAATATTTAACTTTATAACCATTTTTTAGATTTAGGCTTTTCGTCAATGGTCAAATTAGTCTATTTTTTTGTTCGAGTTGACCTGGTGTTATTGGTTCAAGAAACAAGAATATTAATGATTGCATTAAGAAATTCAACTTAAAGCTACAGCATTTGAAAACGTTGTTCTTTTTAATAAATTAGAACATATAATAAAGGAGAATTTGGTATAGTATATTCGTCAATTGGGTTAGATGGTAAACGAATGGTCAAATATGATAACAATATAAGTTATGTAAAAAATTCTGTGATGTTGCTCTTTAGACAATTCCTGGTTCTCATATAATTTTTAAATGAGGTAAGTTGCTTACCGTATTTTGGTGTAATAATTAGGGTTCCTGGTGAAATAGTTTCACCAATTTTACACATTCAACACCAGCTTCACCAATAATGGTGAACCTATTTCACCACTCTAATTATATTTCACCAGCATCTTTAGTAATAATGCACAAAAAGGTACATTGAGCACTTGTACGTATGTACTGAACGTTATCTAGGGTTCTCAAGCGCCTAAATCATTTGATCAGGAATAAATTTTAAATAGTCGGGGGTCAAAAAAACTAATCAAGTGAACTGCCGCTTCACTGAGAAAAGCCTGGAGGTACAGACCATCTTTTTTTTCATCGGGTTAATGCAGATTGAATAAAACTACATATTGATAGAGAAAAAACTCTTTGCTTTATGACATGTATCTTTAGCGAAATTATAATAGTTAAAAAATCATCGCTAATAAGAAATCCAAAGGCATACCATGCAATATTTATTATCTTTTAGCTTTTATATCAAATGCGGCACTTGTGTTGCCAAAGTTACATTTATTTGTTGAAATGTTGCCGAAGGAGTTTTATTTATTTATTGGATATTCGCCTTTTTTTTGTTACGTTTCGCTGAAACATAATAAATAAAACGAGGATGGTCTGCTCAAGTAATGATCGCATCATTATTTCGATCAATTGTAATAATTGAGCATCATCCCAATCACTATCAAATAGGTCAGTACGTACCGTTATGAGTATTCAGGTACTTTTGATCTTTACTAGATCTATGACACAGTATATTAATAAGATTTTTGACCGTGAGAACTATGACTTGTAAACAAACCCTATATGCAATGTACTGTACATAAATAAACTAGTAAATTTGTATTGTAAAGAATTTTCAAAGTTCTTTATCATTATAATTTTAACTGCAGTCAGGTATCAGTATGTACATACTATATATATTGGTATGCTTTCTATTTTTTCTATTTATATATATTTTTTGTTCATGTAGATTCTACTTTTAGATTTATCCAGTCTGCTGACGCTAATGGCTGATCTGCGTAACAAAAATCTTAAAACCGTTATAACTAATTTTTATATTATGAAAACAAATATTCATTATTAAGTAAAAAATATTCGGAATAGTTTAATTAATATAATAAATATAAAAACTCAATTTTGAAAAAATTTTCGATTTGTCCCTTTTCTATTGACGTCACCCATATCGAAAAATTATATAATAAGTCTATACAAAATCAGATCTCAGTATTATATATATTCTTCGGGGTCCTGTAGGAAGCAATGAGATCTCAAAGTCATTTAGAGTTAGCAGGGGTATGCCAGGGCGACCCCCTATCGCCGTTACTTTATATAATCGCTTTGAACCACTGCTAATACAGATCAAGGACCAAATCAGGGGTTTGCCACTGGGAAATTCATACTTTAAATTGGTGGCTTATGCTGACAATCTTACTGTTAGGCTGGGCTCAAGCTCAGATTAGAAGAGGTTAAAAGATCTTCTACACACTTATGAAGCCGCTTCAAATGCGAAGGTAAATAAAAGAAAGACTAAGTTGATACCGTTGACTTCAACTGTGGAGAGAGTAGAGCTAAAAGGGGAGGAAGAGCTTTCCAAGTGTGGGGAAGACGACTCCCTGAAAATCTTAGGCCACAAACTAAAAAGAGACGTCTCTCCTGTGAAAGGCTTCTGGGCCAAAAAAATTAAAGAGATTAAAAGATTATTAGAAAAGTATGGTAAAAGGAATCTTTCCTTTAGGGTGAAAATATTGGTAATCAACTTCCTGATATTGTCTCGGATCTGGTACTCGGCATATATATGCCCCCCGAACAGGAAGCAGCTGGCAGAAATTAACGACCAACTCTCATTCTGGATTAAACAGAAATTGAGAATGTTGCACAAGTACTCTACTTTCCAAAAGTCACCTGAGAATCTAGGACTGAGGGCCCCAATTTTAAGGGACCTTCTTGATGCCAGACTCATCATGGTCTGGAAGAGCCTAGTCATGAAGAACTGCACATGGGCAGTAGCACTAAGAGATATAATCGCAAAGGAGCTAAGAGGAGTAACAAAAATCAGGTGATTTTTTAGGGGGGGAAGGGGGTAAAAAAAGTTGAAATTATATATAAGAACCTGACTATTTATATATTAAGGAAGAGGGAGGGGGGGTAGGCCTCTGATAAAAAATAATCAGGTGATTAATGACACTGGCCTAACCTACTTCGAGCGCTTAAGCAAAGTTGTTCGGTACGTGATTCTATTCGATCTAAGACTGCCGCGTGTTTTCTCGGACCTTTTACTAAGTGAAAAATGGGTTTAAAGTTGGGAANAGAAAGGTTGCTCCAAAATAGATGAAGCCAATGACGAAGTTATTTTCTGAAAAGTGTAATGGGGAAAAAGAAAAAATAAAAAAAAATAAATTAATTAAGTTATAAAGATAAAAATAATATAATAATAATAATAAATATTAATAAATAGAAAATAAAAAATATAAAAAAGACGAAAAAAAAAATTTATTAATAATCAATTAAAAAAAGATGAGGCATATTTCTGCCCTTGCATTTTTGCCACCTAGTGAAATACCTGCCGTGTTTGATGAATTAAAGGTTCATATTCCAGTTGAGGTTCATGACGTCGTTCAGTGGTTCGAGGACAATTATGTCCATGGTAGAGTTAGACATGTGCATAGGAATAGCACTTTAGTTTGGTCTGAACTATCCTTTCCCCCAATTTTTGGTCTGTATCTGAAAATATTGAGTTTGCTTACCCAAGAACTCAGAATGCAGTGGAGGGCTGGCACCAAAGATGGGAGACGTTGGTAAGTTGTGTACATCTTGGTTTTTAAGATAATTAAAGAACTTCGAAAAGAACAGAACAAAGTTGAGGTCAGTATTGAGGCAGTTTTACGAGGTGCGCTGAGACCACTATTGAGAAGACAGACTATAGAATGTGAACTACGTATACAGTCAGTGTATAATGCTCGTAATCATTGGTTTCTCATAGAATACCTTCGTGGTATTGCACATAATCTCTATTTTTAGAATCAGGCAGCTTTATCATTTTTAAAAATTTATTTTTAATTTTGAAAATTTTAAGATATTGCATAAATAAAATATAAGTTTTATAATTTGTTTGCTTCACTAGTTTTGTAAATATAATTTATGTAATGAGTGTCAATTAAGGGAAAACCTGTTATTAGTAGTGATGGGCCATGCGTAGGATTTTTAATATAAGATTATTTGGTCTGCATTAGCATATCATCTAGTTCACATTAACAAATTATCTAGCCTGTTTTAACATAAGTGGGCCAATGCCTAATTAGTATTTGATGTACATAAAAATATTTTGGTACAATACTTAATTTATCATTACAAATTACTATATGTGGTTAAGGCTGATTTAGTACTATCATGATGAAACAATTGTCAAAATTGATGACATTCTTGATCATGACTTGCTCATCGATATATTAGTTCTAGCATTTTGATCACAGTTTGTATAACTAATCAAAAGCATTAAAGCATAATAATAATATATGTATTAATTTTAGCATACTAATCATATTCTGGATATAACCATGATTTTATTAGTTGGTAGATTGACATAAAACTATGAACTACAAGAATCACTAGGAGAATTAATAATCAGATAATTTGGACAACAAAAATTCTGATCAAAAATCTAAATATTTAGTGGAATGTAATTTTTCCTAATATTTGCTAATATGCTTACTATTTTTTATTAAACTAGATATTTTTTCTTTCTATCAACTATTGTGGAACAATTGGTCTTGTTTTTGAACTTGTTCATACATTTGTTCTTAAACTTGAGAAGACTATTATACAAAATGATAATCAAAAAAACAGAAGCAAAATTTACAAATTCACATTTCTCAATTTTAAAAAAGTTGTTTAAGGGCGTTAAAATATATATGCGGATCAAGCAGTATTAAAAATTAGTAAAAAATAGCAAAAATCGCAAGTATAAGAATTTCGAAAAAAAGCAAGCAACAAACTAAGTAAATGTGAAATTCACAAATTGAACAAATTCGGAAATTCATACTATATCTTTTTTATTCTTGAATTGATACCAAAATAGTAAGTATTGTATGTACCTACGTTCGTGCCAAAATTGGAAGCTGTGAACAGCCACAAGTTTATTAAAATGAAATTCACAAAAATCAATTTAAACAAATTAAAATATAAGCAAATCAATATTTAATACATATAATCTTTAATATATATAAATCAAATCTTATTTAATTTAAGTTAAGCAATTATACATGTGATGTTACTGAATATATCATCCAATAAGATCCAATATTTTATACACAGATAGTTGTCTATAAAACATACACTTTCGTACTTCAATATAGATTAATTATAGCAAGCGAAAAAAATAAAAATCTATAGTATAAAATTACAACATTCATACAGATCAAATATTCTTCAGAAAGTAATAAAAATAACAAATATCACAAGCAGAAGAATTTTTGAAAATAATTATAAAAAGCAAGCGGAATATCATACTATTCTCAAATTTATTACCATAAATAGCAAGGCATAACAGGTATGAATGCTCGTGCTAGAATTTAGAAGATGTGCATAGCCACAAGTTTATCAAAATTGAATTAAACAAAAAATGCTTTCATATAATATTAATTGTCAATCCAGATAAGATCGGCAATATTTTTATATTTAGAATTGGGTCAAACCAAATATATAAACAAGGTAATACAAAATCTGGATCAGGCCTGTACATCAGGAAAATAAATAAGGTGCAGATCTGTACAAATCTGCAACCCTGGAAAATTTTAACAAATTTTGCAATAACTTGTTATCCAGTAGTCCAAATTTAACGATTTTGGTACTATTTGATTCGTCTTGATGAGTCAGATCGAATGGTACCAAAATTGTTGAATTCCAATCACTAGAACACAAGAAAATTCCATTTATATGAATTTTATAAACACCGAATGATCTTGCCAAACAGTGGTCCAAATTTAATGATTTTGGTACCATTCGATTCCTCTTGATGGGACGGTTTGAATGGTACCAAAAATGTCAAAATGGAGGCAGGTTGACAGTTCGAATCCCACTGGCGACGTTTTGAAGTTAAATCTGCGTTCGGTAATTGTGGCTTATGAGCGGTTGGGCGCTAAACCTGTAACCTTGGTTCCACCATCTTGAATGGGAGCCTGCGGGCACAATGATGTATGTATTACATCACAAATCCAGGAAACCGGAAAAAACCCACAAGAACCCGTTTGGCAAGACCCGAGTTAGGAGGTAGTGAAAATCGGTCCTACGGTATGCACTAGAAAAGGCGGATACTACGATCAGAATGAACCTAATAAGGGCAGGTAGCCTCGGTTACCAAATCCGGGCAATGGTACATGTATGGGACATGGAATTTGTTCCGGTAGGCTCTTGTGCGAGAGTAAAGTAGCCTTTAGATCGTCGATACCTAAAAGCAGTGTTGTACATGGGACAGTTGGGACATACGTTGGGACATTTTGGGACATTCTGGGACAATTTTATAAATTGAAATTACTTAAAATTTTATTAAGATAATCTAATTAAATTTTTTTAAAAATGTGTTTAGCACTTAAAGAAATATATAATCATATATTTTTTTAAATTAATTTATTAATTATTAAGGGGAGTAACAAAAATCAGGTGATTTTTTAGGGGGGGAGGGTGGTAAAAAAAGTTGAAATTATATATAAGAACCTGACTATTTATATATTAAGGAAGAGGGAGGGGGGGTAGGCCTCTGATAAAAAATAATCAGGTGATTAATGACACTGCCCTAAGGAAAAAGAGGGATATTTCACCTCTACAGGCCCTGAATGCAAACCTAGTTAAACTAAAAACTTGGCCAAATGTATGGAAGCCATATATAAGAGCTTGGGGAAGAGTTAAAGGAAGAAACCTAGCTAGTTCCAACTGGCCATGGGAAGAACCTGAAATTATGATAGACCAATGGATAGGCAAGCAGATCTCAACCAAGCGCATTATTGAACTGCTCAGAAGCAACAAGAAACCAGGTACCGATAGCACAGAAGAAACGAAGAACCACATTTCGCCCTGGTTGAGTATGAACGAAATCGCAAACATGAAAAAGGACATTATGTGGTGGCTACACCACGGGGCTTTTCCGCTAGGTTACCGTACCAAACACATGGGGAAAATGAAAATGGGGACTGCCCATGGTGCGAGGGCAGTACCCAGAGCCAAGAACACTTTGGTATCACATGTAAGGTCAGTAAGATCTTCTGGGAGAAAGCATATAGTAATTTGAACTTGGAGGAAGGGGATACACCACCAAAAACGATAGAAGACATCTTTTCCATAGACAATATTCAAAACTCCGGCAAGAAAGAGGCAGTATCATAGTTACATACGACAGTTGTCTACGAACTCTGGTATATGTTCGCAGCGTATAAGTGGGGTAAAAAAGCCTTGTCCTGTGACGCAGCAATTTGGCGCATGAGTTACAGGCTGACAAATGAATTTAAGGTCCTAAAGACAGGACTAATAAAGGGCTCAAACAAGCGAAGATCGAAATTCGCTTGTATTAGAATAGATAGTTAAAATAGCTAGTATACTGTAATCGATATGTATTAAACATTGAATTAAAATAAAGAGCACCAAACGCGCCCCAACGGCCTTGTGTGCTGATGGGTTAAAAAAAAAATTCTATTATTTTATTACTAGCTAATATAGCTGTTTTGTTCATCCAAATGGAATCATAAATCCATTGTGCCTTAAAGAAGTCTCTTGTGTTTCTATTTATAGTGTTAGTTTTCTGTAGTAGTATTATGTCCATTTTGTAGGATTTCAGCAATGTAAGAGTGACGTATTGTTTGTTCTTGTTATTAAGTCCTTTTGCGTTCAGGTTGCTATCTTAAGTTTAAAGTTTTGTGACATGATCCGTAAAAGAAGGGCACCCTATTTATTGGTAGTAAGGGTTACCACCCTTCCCTTTTTGCCATATAGGGAGGGTCTCTTCTCAGATTTTTGTATCTTTGATTTTTCAGTTTGTTTGTTCTTTTTTAGCGTTATCGATCTCTTGTTAATGTCAGATTTGAAGCCCTCTAAGTACAGCCACTCTGTGTCTTCTGGTTGAGTAGCTTTAGTTGTTGTTTCCATGAAATGAGACTCTGAATGTTTACTGCTTTGATTTGCTATTTTACTAGAAAGCTAAAAGTGTCTAATTCGTCCCTCAGATCCTCATTTCTACATGTGTAAGTTGGGTATTTGGAGCCCCTGAATTACCCTGTTGTGCCAACGTATTGTTCTTAGTGTCTAGAACATTTGCTATATGTATTTCTGAGAGCACTAGTTCATTAACTGTTAAGTCAATTATTTCCACTTCGGTACTATTTGTATCTGGGCTAGAGCCTATAATCACTTGCTCCATTATTGCTTGTATTTGTTCTTCTGTATTGTTCTCACATTTTTAGCTACAATATCTGGAGCAGTTGCATGGCGGGTCACTTGGTCTATTGTTTTGTGCTTCTCATTTACTTTAGCAGGATTAAGATCTGCTTTTCTTTGTTTGTACTCCTTATCGGCTTTCCTTAATTCAACCGATTCTTTGTATTGCATGTGTTGTGCCTCAGATCGCTTCTTGCGTCAGATCTAATCTGACGCGCGTCAGATGCTGATTTTCAGATGACGCACGTCATCTGTCGATTGGTCATCTGACGTGCGTGGGTTGTAATCTGACACAAGATCATCAAAATCTAATCGGGCCTTTTTGAAAAGATTTTTTTTTAAGTTTTCGTCGTTGTTCTCTGTGCCATCGCCGTGGGTAAGTTTCGTTCATTTTTTGGTCGTTACTTTACTCTTTTTTTCTTGTCATACTTTTTTTCTTTCTACTATATATTACTAACGTTTCGCCGCTGGAGTCGCCGCTATTGGAGTTCTCTGTGCCATCACCATTGGGTAAGTTTTTCGTTCGTTTTTTGGTCGTTACTTACTCTTTTTTTTTATCAATATATTACTAACGTTTCCTCTCTTCAGGTATATTTTGCCACTGGAGTCGTTGCTATTGGAGTCCTCTGTACCATCGCCGTCGGGTAAGTTTTTCATTCGTTTTTTGGTCGTTACTTTGCTGTGTTTTTTTTCTTTTTGTCGCTTTTTTTCTTTATACTATATATTTCTAACATTTCTTCTCTTCCAGGTATGATTTCGCCACTGGAGTCGTCATAATTGGAGTTATTTGTGCCATCGCCGAAGTTTTTCGTTCGTTTTTTGTTTGTTTTTTTTTATCTTTCTTACTTTTTTTTCTTTCTACTATATATTTACTAACGTTTCTTTTCTTCAAGGTGTGATTTTGCCGCTGAAGTCGCCGTTATTGGAGTAATTGGTGCCTCGCTATCGGGTAAGTTTTTCGTTCATTTTTTGGTCATTACTTTGTTTTACCTTTTATTTATTTTTGATTCTAACTAACGCTTCTCTTCTTCCAGGTATGTGATATTTCGCCGTTGGAGTCGTCGCAATGGGAGTTATTGGTGCCATTGTCCTTGTATAAGTTTTTTCGTTTTTTTTTTGGTCGTTAGTTTGTCACATCTTTCTTTTTTTTTTTATAATTACTAATTCTTTCTTCCATGTGTGTTTTCGCCGTTGGAGTCGTCGTGGAGCCTTCGTTAGAGTCTTCGTTGGAATCGTCATTGGAGTTCGTATCGAATTTTCTGTGTTTCTGGAACTTTTAAATAAAGTGGGCGGGTGATTTTAAATAAAGTGGGTGGGCAGATTGGTTCGCAGTTCATTGCGTAATGAAATTTATTTGTTACGCAATGACGTTTATAAATATAAATGTTCGCTTCATTTTCGTTGTATTTTTTTTTTTGTAATTTTTTTTTTAAATAAAAAAACCTTTATTAATTAAAGAAACGCGCGATTGCGTGATCGATTTAATTGGTTGATCACAGGGTCTCTATTGCTAAAAAATTATAATTAAACATGTGATTATAACAGTGCGTCGGTTTAAAACCTAGATTACAACCCACGCACGTCAGATGACCAATCGACAGATAACGTGCGTCATCTGAAAATCGGCATCTGACGCGTGTCGGGTTAGATCTGACGCAAGAAGCGATCTGAGGCACAACACATGCACTCCCTTTTGATGTGACCTTCTTTTTCGCAGAAATAACAAACTTTCGCCACAGATTCCACTCCGAATAGACTTTATTGTCCCACACATGTGTAAATTTTGAAAGCCTGTTCTCTAAGTCTGGATCTTCTGTCGTTTCAAATGTAACTATCCATTGGTCGGATATATACGGGGTACTTTCTATTACCAAGGGTTTGATCGATACTATATTTCTGAAGTTTTCGAAGCTTTTCCGAAGTGATTCTGTAACATTGTTTTTGTTTCTGAGGGGTACGTTCCTGCATCTAACCGGAAGAAAGGTTTTTTTCGTATCTACTAGGATATAGCTATAGTACATTTTTCGTAAAATTTTTAGCCCTTTCACAAAGGTGACTTCCAGATGCGTCCTGGTTCTTTTGGTAAAGTGAGCTTTCGCGACAGAAATGTCATATTTATTTGTCTCAAATAAAGAAGCCATTATCTCGTTAAATGAGCATTGAATATTGTGAATTTCTATAATCAAGGCGTTGTTGTTCTTGATTTAATAGAATTTCTGGGAAAGAAGATTGAGAATGTGGCCTTTCCATGTTTAAGTTTTGGAAAGAGAGCTGCCCAAAGTTTTATGTGGGGAATTGCCATTTGTTCCTCCCTGTAGGGAGTTGGTACCTTGGGTTTCCTTCGCTATATGTTCTAGTGTTGTTTCTTGTTCTATTACTTGTTCTACTCGCGTCAATGTATCCGGCTTATGTTCCGATTTAATTGTAGTTGTGGGTGGTTTCTGTATTGCCTCTTTGTCTCTGCTATAATATTCTGAAGAAGAGTTGTTCCATATG
>QKWP01001658.1:46500-61764 GCA_003550325.1 Gigaspora rosea | reverse complement strand
TAAAAAAAAAAAAAAAGAACAGACCCGCTACCATAATTTTGGAACACTATGTTATGTGCAAGGCGAAAAATAAATTTTTTTATTAAAAAAAAAAAATACAAATTGCTAGGTACGTATAATCTTCCCAAAACTTGTTATGGATTAAAATAGACAATAAAAAAAATAAAGCAATCATTGCTTCTTTAATCAGTTCGAATGCCTTCTTTTCATCCTTTTTGATCCCAACACTATTTTAGCAATTTCCAACTTTATTCCATTAGCATTACCCATCTCTGCAGATTTTTTATAACATTCAAATGCCTTCTTTTTGTCCTTTTCGACTTCAATTCCTTCACCACCATGAATTTTGTCAGTATCTTAACCTTTATAACTACATAACTACAAGAATTTCGTTAGTACCTAAATCTTCATAACTACATGTGTTTGCTTATAATATAATTTCCAAAATGAATTTTTGGTTGTGGAAACCACAAAAATTTGATTTCGACGTACCAAAGATAAATATATGTTGCAAAATCTAAATATGTGCCACAAGATTTAAACATCGTGAGATCTAAACAAACTAAAAAGTTAAAAAGTTAAACTTTGTAAGGTTTAAATTTTTAAAAAATTTAAAAAAAAAGGTTTATTTTAAAATTAACTTCTCTTACTTTTTATTAAATTTGATTCTTTCTAAAAAAACTCATGGGTTTTGAGGTAGGCTCATGGGTTTTATTATATTCTCTAGAAGAGACAACGAATTGACATGTGATTTTGGGTACATTTTGTATTTACATCCAATCAACATGTGACTTTTTGCAGATCATTGAATATTTTGAGAACTAATTTAAGGTCCAATTCCATAAATCGACCGATATGGAGTTCGTGTCAAATTTTCTGTGTTTCTGGAACTTTTAAATAAAGTGGGCAGGTGATTTTAAATAAAGTGGGTGGGCGGATTAGTTCGCAGTTCATTGCGTAATGAAATTTATTTTGTTACGCAATGACATTTATAAATATAAATGTTCGCTTCGTTTGCGTTGTATTTTTTTTTTTGTAATTTTTTTTTTAAATAAAAAAATCTTTATTAATTAAAGAAACGCGCGATTGCGTGATCGATTTAATTGGTTGATCACAGGGTCTCTATTGCTAAAAAATTATAATTAAACATGTGATTATAACAGTGCGTCGGTTTAAAACCTAGATTACAACCCACGCACGTCAGATGACCAATCGACAGATAACGTGCGTCATCTGAAAATCGGCATCTGACGCGTGTCGGGTTAGATCTGACGCAAGAAGCGATCTGAGGCACAACACATGCACTCCCTTTTGATGTGACCTTCTTTTTCGCAGAAATAACAAACTTTCGCCACAGATTCCACTCCGAATAGACTTTATTGTCCCACACATGTGTAAATTTTGAAAGCCTGTTCTCTAAGTCTGGATCTTCTGTCGTTTCAAATGTAACTATCCATTGGTCGGATATATACGGGGTACTTTCTATTACCAAGGGTTTGATCGATACTATATTTCTGAAGTTTTCGAAGCTTTTCCGAAGTGATTCTGTAACATTGTTTTTGTTTCTGAGGGGTACGTTCCTGCATCTAACCGGAAGAAAGGTTTTTTTCGTATCTACTAGGATATAGCTATAGTACATTTTTCGTAAAATTTTTAGCCCTTTCACAAAGGTGACTTCCAGATGCGTCCTGGTTCTTTTGGTAAAGTGAGCTTTCGCGACAGAAATGTCATATTTATTTGTCTCAAATAAAGAAGCCATTATCTCGTTAAATGAGCATTGAATATTGTGAATTTCTATAATCAAGGCGTTGTTGTTCTTGATTTAATAGAATTTCTGGGAAAGAAGATTGAGAATGTGGCCTTTCCATGTTTAAGTTTTGGAAAGAGAGCTGCCCAAAGTTTTATGTGGGGAATTGCCATTTGTTCCTCCCTGTAGGGAGTTGGTACCTTGGGTTTCCTTCGCTATATGTTCTAGTGTTGTTTCTTGTTCTATTACTTGTTCTACTCGCGTCAATGTATCCGGCTTATGTTCCGATTTAATTGTAGTTGTGGGTGGTTTCTGTATTGCCTCTTTGTCTCTGCTATAATATTCTGAAGAAGAGTTGTTCCATATGTTCATAGTGTCTTTTAGTACTTTAAGTTCAAAATCTATTTTTCATCCTATGAGAAGAAGTTGTCATTATTCGAGTACTCTAGAAACGAGCTATTATCCAATATATTGTAGCTATTATGGAATGTGTTTTTTTTGTTGTCCTCTACGTTGTTAATACCATATCTTGTTCAAGTATTGCATTATATTTATTTTCCTGCGTTTTCTTTCTTTTTGTAAGAGTTACTATCCTTTCGTATTTGTGAGTTCTATCTGGACTCCTACACGACGTTATTATTATTCCAAGTATTAACTTTCCTCCACTTTACCCAAACTGGAAAGAGTACATGTAGATCTTTTTGATCTCATCTTTTGTTCAAGCTCCCTATCTGGGTTTGTAAGTAACTCTCTCTTTTTACTTCGCTTGCTGTGTTTTAAGTATTATCAATTTCCTATTTAATTTAGCTATCTCATTTTCTGGTCATTTTTGCTTTTTAAATGCCCTTGTGATGGACTGGATATTAATTTTACTACTGTCCCAATCAGTGTTGGGTAATATGGCGGTCAACCAAAAATTTGCTGGTCAAATTGGTCTGGTCAAATTGGTCAATTGGTCAAACTGGTCAAATTGGTCAAATCTATTATATAAATATTATATATATATTATATAATAAATTATATTTAAATATGCTATTTGACCAATTTGACCAGTACAGGTCCTTTGACCAGACCGGTCAAATTGGTCAAATTGGTCNTTATTTTATATAAACAAAATTTTTAATATTAAATATATATTTATTTTGAGTGACATAGGCTATATTCAGTGTTGGGTGATATGGCGGTCAACCAAAAATTTGCTGGTCAAATTGGTCTGTCAAATTGGTCAATTGGTCAAACTGGTCAAATTGGTCAAGTCTATTATATAAATATTATATATATATTAAATAATAAATTATATTTAAATATGCTATTTGACCAATTTGACCAGTACAGGTCCTTTGACCAGACCGGTCAAATTGGTCAAATTGGTCAGGTCCAATGGTCAAATTGGTCTGGTCAAGCCAACACTGGTCCCAATCTAATGCCGACTCAGCACTCTTTAGTTTTTCCAAGACTCTCAAAGTAACTTATCATTTTTCAAGTACTTCTTTTGGAAGCTCTATCATGCGTTTCTTCTTTGTTGCCGGTCAAAATTCAAAAATTTAGTGTATACTCGAGCAGCAGGTAATCCGAATTCCTATGTAGGGTTCACATTTTTGATATACAATGCCTGTAGTTTTCATCCACAAATATATAATTGATGCAAGTTCCCATTGAGCTGCTGTTATGAGTGTTTTGAAAGAAGGTAAGAAAGGGACTCTCCTTCGCAAAATCTACTGCATTATAAAGCCTTGCAATTTTGTTAGCAAGAATCTCCTTTGAGAGAGAGCGGCTTGACTAACACAGTTCTTTTCAGGGTTTAAGTTGATATTTTTTTTAACCTTGGAAGAACCCCAAGGGCGCAGCTGGTGCTCTGTTTATTAAATTCATTATTTTTTAAAGGTCTATTACATATATAGTAGGGTTATTCTAATCTAAACCTCCCTCTAATTGTCCAATTTTTCCCAGCTGATTCCAGCAAGCCCATCACGTCCGGTGCCCCATACCTATTTGGATCTTAGGCAACTTTAAGGAACTACATATTCCGCCGGTCTGCTGTCTTGATCGGTTATTTTTCGTTTGCCCTGAGAGCCACTTTCTATTTTCGGTCAGTGTAGCATTAGGTTCCTAGTTTTCCTTACTTCCTGATTTGGTTGGTACTTCCTAATTCGGTCTGTATTCTTGTCTTCTATTCACATTCGTTATATTCCTTTTATAGTGGATGGTCCTTATGTTTATGACGTTTCTTGTCAGATTTTTTCCTTTTCTGGATGTCGCTTGACCCCATGGCTATGTCGCACAACTCATTATTGCTATAGTACTATGTCCAGAAACGGTAGAGATGTTCAATGCCTCATCATAGATCCTTTGCTATTCGTGGTCCTAATACAGTTTCTGTCATCCGCTAGACTTAACTGGTGACCTTGCGAATATGACCCCGGAGCGCTAACCACTGCGCTATCCAACCCAGGGTCTTTAAATTAATATTCATATCACCTGCTATAATGTTTATATCTTTTTACTAAGTTTGGAAGACCATTCATTGAAGAAAGTTACTCTATCCTCTATATTGGGTGGGCATATAGATTAGTTATATTGTAATGCCATCCTTAATACAAAAATTTGGTTGTGATAATCTGTCTATTACTTTTCTTCTGCATATCTTTAAATTGTATACTGCTATTACCAGCTAGGATTGCTATTTTTTTTGTCTATATCGAATCATAAGGCCATTGTTGTTTAAGAAAGCTTCTTTTTTTCTTGTTATTTAAATTTGTTTCTTGTAACATTATAATATTTATCTTGTATGATTTAATCAAAGTAAAAGTTCTCTGTTGTTTACCACTAACGTTTGGCCCTTTTATGTTTAAGGGTAGGGTGAACGTAATAGTGATCACGTTGTGATCATATGAAATCAGGTAATCAACCAATCACAATAGTAAACAATATAGATTCAACCAATCCGAATTAATCATTTTTGTATAACTAAGGAAAATTTGAGCTGACTTAGAAAAACTTTACAACATATAGAAGTATAATTTTTTTAAATACTATATTTATTAAAATTTTACTATTATAAAAAGAGTATTTTGTACTACATATTATAAAAATTTTGGCTAAATTAATAACAACCATAAAAAGTTTTATCTGTAGCACATTTGTATTTTCTATGTAAATCTCATTGTACCACTAAAATCATATGATAAATGATCTATGTTCACCCTACCTTTAAAGTGGCTATTTTAATTATAGATTTTCTGGTCAATTTACATAAAAGGTTTTGTAACCACTCTAATAATAGTTTTAGTCACTCCTACCCTTTTGGTAATGTAGGGGAGGTTCTTGCATAGTTTGATCCACCAGAGGTGCTTCCTTTTTTCTTTTTTGTGAAATTTTTTTTGTGAGTTACTAGTGTAAACTCTCCCATCTCTATGTCCTCATGATTTATTTATTTCAATGCTGGTTTCGGGTCCTTGTGTCCCTGTTCCGGTGAAGTGACCACCTTCTGAATTAACAAAAACAAGATGAAGCTGGTACTTCTGACCTCTATAGCGGAAAGAGCAAGAAAAAAAGCAGTACAATAAAGTAATGAACAAGATACGATCATGATATTAGTATATGAAATACAAAGAAACGGTCCACCAAAAAAAGGCTTATAGAACCGGTTATTAAAAAATTAAAAAAGTCAATAGACTAATATAAACTTTGGGATCTATCCTTTAGAGGGAAGATTCTAATAGCCAATTCCTTAATCTTATCCAAAGCATGGTATGCTGCATATATTTTAGCACCAAATAAAAAACAAATAACTGAGCTCAATGATATGATATCAATTTGGATAAAGAACAAATTAAGGGTAGAGTATATGTCGATCATTTTTACTAATAAACTATTGGCAAAATTTAGCTGGCATTATGGAGCTAAAAAATTTTTTTATATCGATTTAAGATTTAGCGCAGTAAAAACATAGTGCATATTAGTAGTAATCATATGATAAATTTTGATCCAAATTGAATTTGTTATCAAAAAGTTAGATAAGGACAAGATCAACAAGAACCTGTAATATGCCATAATAGGCTCTCGCAGATTTGTACAGGCTCTCGCAGATCTTGCCCTCATCTAACTTTTTAATGACAAATTCGAATTGGTTCAAAATTTGTCATATGATTACTACTAATATGCACTATGTTTTTACTGCGCTAAATCTTAAATCGATATAAAAAATTTTTTATTTATCTATGTACTAATTACTAAATTTATAAATTTGGTTAATAGTTTATTAATAAAATGATCGACATATACTCTACCCTTAAAAATACTTCCAAAATATGCCAAATTCCAAGAGAACTATATCAACAGTGGCTTGTGGGCCCCAATATTGAAAATTTAATGGATGCCAGACTCTTGATAATCTGAAAAAAGCTCTGCACAGGGCATTCTATGTGCGTGAAATACGAAAAAAAAGAATCAGCAACAGACTTAGAGAAAAAAGGCAGTCTGAGCTCTACGCGAAACAAATATAAGTACCAAGACATGGCTGGCTGAATAGAGAAAGCCTCCAATTCACAAGAAACTGGCCTTGGAACCTAGAAGACCTCATGGTAGAGAAATTAAACAGGAATCAAATTATAGTGAAAAAAGCAGTTAAAGCCTTGAACAAGGGCTATTCAGTAATACAGAACAGTTTGTCTTGACAAATGAGTACAATACAAGGTGGATCCTTACCAAGAAGGTACAATTCAAAAAGCTAAACATAAAAACTCTTTCCGGTTTACACCCGGACTTTATAAATAAACACAATTATTTTACAAAACTCACTATATTTTTTCAAAAACTCATCAGGTTCTTCAAGGGCTAAGTCCCTTGCACATACGAAACGTAAATATAGACAAGACAGTACAAAAATGTCTGGCATAGACAAAGCAGTTTATGACAGGAAAAACAAGAAGGCAAGAACTTCAGTTACTGAAGAAGAAGACCTAAACGCTATCTGAAGAACATGTTGTTCAAATAAAGAAATGAGGAGCTATTCCAAACTGTGGTTAAAGACTCAGGTGACATGGTTAACACCATAAGTAGAAGTGGTTTACAAGAGGATATGATGCTAAACAAAAATGGAAAATTTGAACAAGCAACGATAGTCGAAGGGAAAAACAGTTTGTTTACTCAAACAAATAACATGTCTCAAGTCCCGGCAAAACAAACGGTACACATGTCTAATTCGGACAACAACAGGGAACACGTGGATGAACACGTGAACATCCAATCAAGCGAGGCCAATGGCCAGGTTAAGCCTAGGCAATGGTTAAATCTGTTCTCTAAACTAGAGAGGGGCAAAGCAACCTTCTTAACCTATGCTCCAAGAAAAAGGATTCATACCAAAAATGAAAATGCATTGATCTTTGAAGTACACAGTTTGAAAAACATCTCCACTACAGATATTGTTGAAGCAATGGTAACTAAAGTTGGAGAAGACCTTATTGCAGTAAAACCAATTTTCACCAAAAACAAAAGATCCCATCTGGTGGTCATTTTTACTGATGAAGACAAGCAGCAATTCTATGACGCGGAAGGTATTACAATTTTTAAGCAAACCCTACAGGGGTACATCCCAATAAACATCAGACGAAGTTTTTTATCAGTCCGACTTCACAACATGCCTATGGGTAGAAAAGATTTTATTTCAGAACAAATTAAAGAAGCCTTTTAGAATATTGGCAATATCTCTTCTATCAAGCCGTTGGTCTATAAGGGCACTTTAGTGCTTACAAATCAATGGGTAGTAATTTTTAAAACAACAAATGACTCAGATCTGACATTACGAATCTCTAGATTTATACACATTTGGGACCAAAAAGTTACAACTAACTAGAGAGAAGCCCCAAAATTGTGTTACTTTTGCGATAAAATAGGACATATCAAAAAGGAGTGTCAAGAGTATAAGGCGTCAGTCGAACTAAGAGAAATGCAAAAAGAACGTAAATTGCAAAGAGCACAAGAACGTAAGCAATTACGAAGCCAGAAGCAGTCACTACCATTAAGTATTGAAAACTCATACAATGAGGAATTTAAGAATGTTATGCTTATTGATTCACTGGTAGCAGTTTTAGCTACACCCAGTATGGAAGTAGATAAAGAAGTTAAGGTAGAGGATCAAACAGCTAGTGTAGCAGAAACCTCTGCTTCATCTAGTTCTAGTAAGGAAATGAAAGTAGAGATAAACCCCACATCTATTGAGGTTGACATCAGCCAGGAAAGTGCAGCAGAAGATCCTTTGGTATCATTTTATACCAAGGACAGTAGTACAAAAGGTGAAATCAATAATGCAGAAACAGATAGGTTTACATTAGTTACCTTGAAGAAAAAAAAAGCAAAAAAGCAATGCCAGAAAATCAGTTACAGCTATAAACAGAGTTAGGTCTGGAGTTTTATCCGGATCTAATATCAACAGGATCTAATCTAATGCTTTTAGCATTTACACCCCACTTTTATTAAATGGTTAACAAATTTATAATAGCTACTTTGAATGTCAAAGGGCTGAACAATTTGGATAAGGCACATCAAACACTTACATTTATCATTTAGACTTAATTATGCTTCAAGAAACTAACTTAGAAAATGTTAATACAAGAAACTTTTTGCAGCAGCAATGGAGATACAGTTCATACTGGTCTTTCAAAACTGCAATCTTAGCAGGGAACAGAAATATTATTTTAACCAACCCAAAGGAAACACACAGTGGTCGAGTAACAGAGGCAAACATTACCTACAAGCACCTTAAGTTCCAAGTAATCAATGTATATGCACCTCTGAATATAGGAAAGAAAACAAGTTTCTTTAATAATTGGTTTCCAAGAATAGACAAGGGAGGTATTACTATCCTTGCTAGGGATTTTAATACAAATCTTGACCCTCATGGGAATAGAATAAGTCGATCACCTCCATTAAATGATCCTACAAGGAAGCTGTTTTCAGATCTAACAGCAGAATATATTGACACTGCATTAGCTACAGCTTGTGCAAAGCCTTTCATAACATATCACCAAAACATAAGAGGTGGCCACATGATGGCTACAAGGTTGGATTATATCTTTATTGATGCGAACCATGGGCATTACGTTAAGAGAGTTGCTATCCAGTTTGGCAACTCAGATCATTTGCTAGTGGAATGTGAATTGCACTTAGCTCCAGAAACTCCAAAGGCCAAACAATGGAGATTCGACAAAAAAAGCTGGCAGAACCAACTTCTTAGAGCGGAGGTAATCAAAGAAGTTTAGAGCATCACAAACTTTTCAAGATGGGACCTTCACAAGTGTAGGATCCAATCCATAATTAGAGCTTTTAGACCACAACCCTCACCAGAAAAAAGAATTCAAAAGCTACAAAAGAGGCTGACTAAAATAAATAATGAAGCTTCTGGAAAAGAAAGAACTGACCATTCATTAGAAATGAGTGAGCGTATTAATGCTCAGCTGCAAGAAGAGCTTCAAGCTCTTTCAAATAATGGCAAACAAAATCTAATGCAAAATGGATTGAAGAGGAAGAAAAATCTACCAAATTTTTCTTCTCACTTTACAAAACCAGAAATAGTACCTCCGCAAATGACAAAATTCAGATACCAGGACATAATTAGGCAAATAGCCCTGCTGACAAACTGCAATACATGAAAAATATCTATCAAGATATATATAGAGCAGAAAATAATGTTTCTTCAGTAGCAGAATTTTTCATCCAAGGTTTGCCGCAGCTTTCACCGCTCCAGAACCAAAGGCTAGTAGGTCCTATCTCTGAAGAGGAAGTTGGTGATATTATAAACCAACTCCCAGATGGTCTCACATATGAATTTTATAAAGGAATTAAAGAGGAAATAGTCCCTATACTTACAGGTCTCTTTAATTATTAGCTGGGAAAGGGCTTAGTACCTAGGTCGTGGACCAAGAGTATTTATTATTACCCTGATTCCAAAAAAGTCAGACAATCTTGAAAATATAGACAACTGGCGACCAATATCTCTTACAAAATGTGATGTTAAAATTTTTATGAAGATCCTGGCCAATAGGGTTAATACAATTTGTGAATCGATTATCGGCATATGGGCAGATTTGTTTCCATTCAATATTGTCACAAATTCGATTTTATCACATTTTGTCAATCAAGATGTGATTAATATCGATAACAATTTTATTGTCAAACGATTTTATTATTAATTTATTATCAGCGAAACTTTAATTATATATTTTAAATAGTAATTCGATTCTATATTTCTGTTATCACCTTTACTAGAGACGTATTTCAACTTTAGTTCATATTAAACTAAACAATATCGCTTATATGTATTTGATCTAAATATCTAAAATGTCTAGTATTTTTATTTTTTTTGTTGACTATATATCTAGTAATTAATATTTTTGTTATTAGTGAATATTAATATGAAGTAAAAAAAATAATCAATTTTGTAAGGTTTTATTGAATGAATAAATTTATACCACAATACTGAAACTATTCTTGTATTCCGAATAACTTGTTTAAAGATACTTTGCCATATACTGCACATAGCCTCCATGTTTTTACATTGTCTATATTCTTGTTTTTTATTCGTGCTTAAATTTCTATCAAATACAACCAACTCAGTATAATGTTTATGACAAAGTTGATCACTAAGTTTTTATACTTGCGGGATCTTAAAAAACAGTTGCAGGATCTAGTCTTGTCGAATGTTGTTGACACAGCTGGTCATCTAATTTGAGTTCTACCTTTAAACTTGGAGCAGCTTGACTCTTCATAGTTTTAGATAAAAGATTTGGCGTCAGTTTGCGAAATTTTTGCCATATATCACACCTGGCCCTGTATTCTTGCGCGGTGAGCCCTTTGCCATCGTTACTAGTAAAAGTTATGCCTAAAAAAAAATTATCGTAGGATCAGTGAGGATCATTGAAGCTGAAGTCTTGTTGAATATAAGCACAAAATTTCATACCACTATATTAAAAAAAAAAAACGGGTGGCTTCGAAAAAGTATGTATCACTTTTTATTATTACATTAAACAAATTAACCAATCAGAGGGCAGATCTTCAATAATCACGTGAAAATAAATCCGTCCATATGGACCATCACAACAAGTATTTATAAAAGGAAGATCAATCACGGATGCTACATTAGACATTATTACTACAATAAGGAATCAAGTAGATCAATCAGCTAGCCACTGGTTGTTGCTGCTTGATCAGCAGAAAGCCTTTGACCAAATAAGTCATGACTTTATTTTGCTGGTACTTGAGAGAATGGGATTTGATACCATGTTCATTAATCTTATTAAAAATCTTTTTAAGCTCCAGACAGCACATATTGCAGATTCCAACCTCATTTCGGAACCAATAAGAGTAGAAAGAGGGGTTCGACAAGGGGACCCACTTTCATCTCTTCTGTATATTTTAGCACTAAACCCACTTATCCTTAAAATTCAAGAAGAACTAAATATAATAAAGGCAGCAGGACAATCCTTTAAAGTTACAGCATATACTGATGACTTGACAGTAGGAATTGGATCCCCATTAGACTGGGAAAAGCTTGTGATACTTCTTCAAAAATATGAACTAGCCTCTAATGCAAAGATCAATCAAAAAAAATCAATTTTGATACCACTTACCAACATGGCCAAAGCAACAACTTTACTAGACCAAAATCTTTTTAAAATAGCTGAGGATGGTGCCTCACTCAGGATTTTGGGCTATGAGATTGACTCTAGGGGCACTTCTAAAAAACAATTGTGGGAAAACTTAACCCAAAACATCAAACAAAAAATTGATAAAATCTCTGGTAGAAATTTGTCATTTAAAGGGAAAATTCTACTTACAAAGGCCCTTCTTATTTCTAAAATTTGGTATCTAGCATATTTGCTTCCACCTAAAAGAAAACAACTCGACAAAATTAATGTTCTGATCTCCAATTGGATTAAAAACAAATCCAAGTTACTTCCACGTTACTCAGCTTTTCAGCTGGATTACGACAGGGGAGGGTTAAATGCCCCTGTTCCTAAGATACACTTGACGCTAGGCTTTGTTCAATTTGGATAAAGCTTTTGACAGCTAATAGCTTTTGGGCCAAAGTTGAACGAACACTAATTTCACAAAGAATACAAGATAAAAGGAAAATCTCAATTGTAACAGCTTTATTAACAACACTTCCAACTAGGCTTAAAGGGTGGCCGGATGCTTGGCAACCTTACCTAACAGCCTGAAAACAACTTAAGGGCACAATAGAATCCTCCAATAACTGGCCATGGGAAATTACACACTTAACGATATGTAGTCAACTAGGGGATCAATTCACGGTCAAAAAAGCAACCGAATTTCTAAGACAGTACTCGATCAAGCCTATAGCAGCACAAACTTCAATAGCCTTACAAGACAATCCTCTAAACCACTACGGTTGGATGGAAAGTAAGGAAATATTGAATAAAAAAAAAGATATTTTTTGGCGGTTGCAGAATAAAGCACTTCCATTAGGCTACTGACTTATGCACATAGATAAAGATATAGATGGAAGCTGCCCAAGCTGCCCAGAGAAAAAACAAACACCAGATCATTTTGCATTGAAATGTAATATCAGTCAAACTATTTTGAGGATGGGTTACTCCTTTTTGAAGAACTCGTCATTACACTCGATCCCACAAAACATGGAAGAGATCTTCACTGCTCAGAATGTACAAAATAGTGAAATAAAAAGAGCAGCAATATGGCTGCATATTAATACATGTATTGTGTACGAGATATGGTATTGGTACACACAAGCTCGGTGGGGAAATAACAATATGAGAGAAGAAGTTGTGAAAAGGGTAGCCAAAGCTAGGCTTTGGAAAAGTCTTACGGTCTTAAACAAGACCTGTAAGAGCAAATCAAAAGAAAAGTTAACTCAGTTTTTAAATATAGTTATATAATTCTCTCCTAATTGTAAATAGTTAGCTTTTATATATATTTATAGTTTGAATAAAGTACGCCATTTCACGTTTTAAAAAAAAAAAAAAGCTAAACATATACTGGAGACTTTACCACAGGGCCTTACTATTGGGCTACAAATTGAAGCATATGAATCACCAGGACAATAGAAGTTGTCCATAGTGCCCAGAGAAGGAACAGACCATAGAACACTTTATGATAAGCTGTCCCAGTAGTGAAATCATATAGAATGAATCATTAAAGTTTATAGAACCGACCACTAGAACCAAATGCCCATTCACAAAGCAAAAGATCTTCTCACTAAATTACTGGACATGCAAAGAAAATGAATATGCTGCCCAATGGTTGCATATACAAATATGTTATGAAATTTGGTATATTTATACCAGAGCAAAATAGTGAGAATGCCGCCTTATAGGATCAGAAATAGTACAAAGGGTAAAAGCAAGGTTGAAGATCGCTAACTGCGACCTCAAGGTGTAAACCTTGGAGAAATTTTAAAAAAAAATTTTTTTGGAGTTTTTTCACCCATAACTTCATCTATAGGTTTTGAGGCCATTAGTGTAAAAATGTTCGTGTTCAAAAGTACAGGTTGCAACTGGATGTTTGTTTCTTGAGAGACCAAAATTTTGTTCATAACGTCTTTTAAAGTCTTTAGTTTTTATTCTACATTTTCATCCCAACTTAACTCCTTGTCGGGTAGCTCTTTAACTTCTAACGTATTTAAGTTTTTCTTGTATGTGTTGTTGTTTGTTTGTTTTTGTTCTGTATTATCAACTCTTGATTTATGTTTTTGTGCATTTTTTCTGTCTCTATTGTTTCAATTACACCTTTGTCGTTTTTCCTTTTAACTGAAAGGGCACAGGCCCCTGGCCCTTTATTGTCTGAAGTTCCTTCTTGCTTGTGTCTTTGTAAATTTTAGTTTCTTGTTTTTCTTATTCCCAAATCACTGTGGTCTGGAAAGAGTTATCATCAATCCTTTTAACAATTAAATTTTAAAAAATCATGCACTATTTTTTAATGGTATTAAATTTGTTGACTTTGTTGAAAATTAAATAAAATAATTTACTAAAGTTTTTAAAAAGTTTATATAATTTAAAAAAATTGTAACTTTTCATAATTCAAATTAAAAACTTTAACAAAGTTAAATTGGCAACCGTCTAAGCAAATTCATCTTATTTTAATTTCACAAGTCTAGAATTAAAATAAAAAAAATTTTACTATTACTTTTAGAATTAATATTTATGTACCCTAGAGGTAGCATGATGAAAAGTCGTTTTGATTGGCCAACGTGATACAATTGAATGTAGATCATTACACAAATTATTTATATTAGTTTTAAAGTACTTTCTATATGAAAATGTAATCGCTCATATGACAAGTGGCTGAGCATGCCACCTACGATTAAATAATTTTTAGAATACGTTGGTTTTTCGCTTTACTAGTAGTTGGCGAATTTAATCAGATATAAACAGATTCCCCAGGGACTTTTGCTAATGCCGTATATTTACTAGTAACTAAATAGTAAATAGTTAAATAGGTTCATAAGACTTTTTTTGAAGTTTTTTTTGAGAGTTTCTTCAAAGTTATATTCCTATGGCTAATGTAGTCTTGAAACTTGTACTCAAGATCTAGGTAATAAGAAATATTCGAATAACACTTAAATTGTAAAAAATATAATTTTTTACTATGTGTATCGTATAAAGCTTACAAGTGTGAAAAAAGCGTTTAGGCGATAGTTAAAATTTCTGAGGATAATTCGCGCAGGTTGCAGGTAATGTTACCTTGAATTTTTGTTATGATATAGATATGATAGTTTTTTTTAATTTCTTTTTTTTTTTAATATTATATGAATTAGATATATTGTATGTCAAATCAAATTTTTGTGGATTTTTGTATAGTTAGAATAATGTATCATAACTAGAATATATATGTTGTGAGAACAGAATTATAGCGAGTTTGAATCCACTTAAGTTAATTCTGAATACACATGGGTTGTAATATAATTCCAAAACATACTCGCGTTGATAAAGAAATCACATTCAACCTAAACAAAATAAAGAAATTTATAAATCAATTTATCGAATTAAGTTATTTTATGATTTTAAAATACTTTATATACGTATGCTTTATTTAAAAAAACAATATATTTTATTAATAAGTTTAGTAGGACGAGTTTTTTTTTAATCAGCAACTTTTTTTGGCAACTCAAAAGCGAATAATATAAAGTTTTTAAAATACAAAAATATTAAAAAATTCTAGCTATACTAGTTGTTACAAGCATGAATATTGCTTATATATTATCTATCCTTAATACAATCCGAAATTACAAATATTAAACATATTTAATATTATTAAAAAAAATTAAAAATTCATTATATCTAAACTATATATATAATAGAATCCAAAGTAATACCACCTGTAAGAATTATATTGTAATTACCGCCTAAACACTTTTTTTTTACACTTAATATACTTTACACCATACTCAACCACTATTTCCACAAATTAAGTGTTATTTGAATATTCTTATTACCTAGATCTTGAGTACAAGTTTCAAGACTACATTAGCCATAGGAATA